>CATIWQ010712344.1:0-42404 GCA_949673415.1 Euphorbia schlechtendalii
GAATTGCGGGAATTGACGACTCCCATTAAAGAGTGGATACGGTTTGATCAACTTTAGCTTTCACTTGCATACCTTACAACTTTGCTTTGCTTTCTACTTATACTTTCTATTTCGAAGTTTATGATATGTCTATGTATCATAATGGGTATTTCGTGTTAAGTCTTTTATATTAATCAAGTTATATGCGTTGGAGTTAATTTTAAGAGTAGTTTTGGGTTAACAATATCGTGTATAATCATTAGATCTATGATATAACGCTGTTTAGTGAGCCAACAATTTTGGAATAGTAACTTGCTAAATGTGGCTATGTGAGAGCGACCCGTACTAAGCATAATATTGACATTTTCCAGGTTTATATAATTGTCTTAATTCGTTTGCGCTAGGTTTAGAAAAGTTATTTCATGTGTTGCTCTGCAGCGAATAATTGAACATCTGGGTATTTTGAACTGAGTCTGTTAGATTAGTTTAGTGAATCATAAAATCTTTGTTGAACTTGAATGTTTTCTGTTATCCTTATTTCGTAGGGAAAATCTATATATTTAGATTCTCTATCTTTCATATCTATATTTACTCATTCTTCATTCTAACCCTCATATCCAAAATATCAAATCTATTTTATTTTCTTTATTCTATCTTCCTTATTGATCTTTAGACTTGGTTCCTTCCTTGTGAGTTCGATATCTTTTAAAACCACATCGCAACTGTATACTTGCAGTTATCATCATTTTTCTATTTGATAAGAGGTACTGACAACACCTATACTTTACATGAATAAGTTTTTGGAGCCATTAATATATAGCCAAATCTTGCGAACAAATTAATAAACTTATCAATAGAAAAGTGGTGAACACTACCCCATTTTGTTGAGGTGTATTGGGGCATGTTGTTTGGTGGATAAGGCCATTGGTTTGAAAAAACTACTTCATGGTATGATTAACGTATTCCCCCCATTGTGGGATCGAAGTACTTGGATTTTCCTCTTAAATTAGGTTTCAACCATGTGAAAGAACTGGACAAATTTTCCATACACTTCCGATTTGTGTTTCAGAAAGTATACCCATGTCATTTTAGAGAAATTGTTAATAAATAACACAAAATATCGGAAACCATTAGATGGTGGTGTTGGGCCCTAAAAAACCGAATGAATTAGGGAAAACAAGTCTTTTACTCGAGTATTATTTGAAATGAAAGTACTACGATGACTCTTAGCTAGAACGCAAGTTCCACACTTGAAGTTTGTGTGATTATTTAAAAATATGGAGGGAAATAATAAATGAAGATAACTGAGAGATGGATGACCTAGGCGTTTGTGCCAAAGCCAAATTTGGGTTTGTGGTGTCTTTTTGGTCTGTAGGGCATTTCCTTGATGAGTTACATCATCAACATAGTACAGGCCGCCGCGCTCAATACCACGCCCAATGATCTCCTTCGTATGAATGTCTTGCAAAAGGAAAAATTGAGGATATATTAGGACAACACATATAACTTCTTGAGTAATATGACTTAGCGATAAAAGTTTGCAAGACAATGAAGGGACATAGATGTAGTGTTTCAGGGTAATTTTTGGGGTAATGGAAATGGACCCTTCCTCCTTAACTTCGGCTAGGCTCCCCATTTGCGGTTTCAATGTGGGTTCAAGAAGAAAAAGTGGTTTCAACAAGATCGGATGGGTCGTGGGTCATAATGTCCATGGCCCGCAATCCAAAATCCATTGGGTTTTTTAACATGATTGAGTTTGGTGGGCTTTTGGTTGGGCTTGTATCAGGGTAATGGTATGTGGGCTTTGTTGGGTTATTAAATGGTTTTGGGTTGAAATAATTGGTAAATGTGTGAGTGCGGGTAGGCTTAGGCTAGTGGATGTGAACAGTGGCTTGATTTGGGCAGTCGGCTTTTGGCTAAATAAATGATCGGCAGGTTTTTGGATTTGGTGGGTTTTGTGGTTTCAATCCTTAAAAGGACTTGTATTCCTTCATTTTCCTTAGCCTCTACTCTCCTTTGATGTTTTCTTTGCTACTGCTTGTTGCACCATGATTTCTGCTCCCATCTACGGTGCCATGGTATCCACCGCCTCTCCCAGTAGCGGTTATGTTATCGATGGCGTTGTGGTCTCCGTACCATCTTGTATTCCAATTGCAGCTTAAGCTTTCCCTTTTCTGTGCTCTTTCCATCATGGAGGGTACATGATTAACTCAAAGCATCCTTCCCTGGTATGTTTGCTTTGTTTACAGTGAGTGGAAAAAAGCTTTGATTTGTCCTCTCGCAGTTATGATTTCCCCTGCAACTCAGTACAATCTGAGCGGTCCCGCGGTGATGATCTCCACTGCATCTCAGTGGGCTCTGAGCGGTGTCCCTTTCCAGAATCGAAATGGTTTCTGTTACTTCCTGTTCTTGTGGCTAAATCGGTTCCAATTTCTCCTTGAGGCATGTTTTCTCTGTCAATTTGAGTTTTAAAGATATGTTGCCTTGCGATTTCTCTTCTTATCATGGCATATTCTACCTCCACTATTAGCAGTGGGTCTTGCTTAAGAATATCCCTTTTCACAACTTCATATTTTTCATATGTGGTTGTAAGAAATTGGTACAACCTCTGTTCTGCTATAATTTGATTGTACTTGGCTATATCTTCTAGGTCCTTCATTGGATTTGGGGATTTTCAATCAATACTCATCCATATATTCTACAATATATTCCACAATCCCTCAAGGGACTTACTGCCTTGTCACAGCGTATTGGCTCTTCTATGAAGTTCATAGATTTGAAAGGAGTCTCCACCACTGCTGAAAGTGATGGCTAGGCCGTCCCATAGCAACTTTTCGATTGTGTATTGAGCAACATTGTTGATCAATGATGGCTCAATATTTTGTATTATCCACGTGAAAACGATTTGATCTGATTGTTCCTATTTCAAGAATATTAGGTCTGGGTCTTCAAGTGGCTTGGTGGTTAAGTGTTTCCCTTTGCCTCTTCCTCCAATTGCCTTTCTTATGAGACATGCCCAAAGTGGGTAATTCTCATTATTCAGTTTGAAGCCTATTGAAAGGCTATTGGATTCGGTTGGTTGATGGCTTCCTGATCCGAGTTTGAGCAAGTTAGCTATTTAGTGCAATATCTTCTTGTATATTTTGGTTGCTGGAATTTTCTGACATTTTTGGTTTGGTGTTTGGCTGTTTGGTTTTTTCAGGTTTGTTGATGGATGATGAGTCCTAAAGGATCAAAGACTCTGCTCTGGTACCATGTTAAGAGAATGACCCTTAAAATTGATAGAGAAATTGTTATTTTCATTGATGATGTTTGTGTATTACAGTCCTATATTTATACTATATAATGAGCCATTCTAATGGAAAGAAACCATTTACAATAAATTGTATTTATACTAATTATATTTGTCTGCACCTTTATTTGAGGCATTTATTAATTTCCATTTGACTGGGATTTCCTAACACTAAATGCATCTTTAACCAGAAATTGGCCATTTTTTTCTTACATCTTTCAACATTGAAGCAATAACCACTTGCTTACAAATAAAAAGAGCATGATACATTGCATTTAGAAGGAAAATGACTAGTCAGCTTTTGATTAGAAAGAGAAAATGACATTTTTGAAAAATTAAACCAACCAGGACATGATATATGGCATTTAGGGGCAAATTGATATACTTTTGCCAAGATCAAGGGTGAAATTATATTAAGGATCAGGTTCAAATGACATTTTCCTTGTATGTTTATCATGTGTTCTAAAAAACAATTTATGCATTTACTTTTATATTATTATATTGTTTTTTTGAACACATAACAAACATGCAAGGAAAAGATACTTTGGACCTGATCCTTAATATAATTTCCTAGTTCAATGAGATGAGAGAAATTTTCAAAAGTTTAAGGGAACAGTATGCTTTTTAGACCATGTTTAGAAAGGTAAAGAACTAAAGACTTTTACACTGCATTGAAAGGCACATGCATGATTATGACTTGTTGTCCTACTCCTAAGACATTATTAACTTGGATATGTTATAGTAAGCTCTCAAAATTAAAGAAAACATCTCAAATTTGATTATTCCAGCGATTTATTTGAGTAAAATTAGTAAAGAAATGAAAATAAATTAAGATTCAGCGAAACACATTTGAAGCTGAAAAATAAATGAATTTTTATACATGAACAAACAAAATGAAGTGTGTTGACATATTGATTTATTATAAGAAAATTCTAAGTACGTAAACTACGTAAGCAATGTGCACAAACCACTAACAAGCTACGCATTACGAACGGAGGCATCTGATTTGGCCTTCTTCCTGTACCAAACTACGAGCCATGTTACTACCTCCAACACTACAGCACAGGCTCCCAACACTATCACAATTGTAGCGTATAACTTTATCCATTTGCGGTACACATTTGCTCATTGCGACAGATGCATACCCAATTGAGCGGTGGTATATGTTGTTTTTATTAAAAGAAATATAAAAAAACTGATTGAACTGTTTTGTTCTTTCAAATGATCATGAAAGTTATTTCTTATAGTAATGTCAATGTCAAACTGCCTTTAATAAAGTTCGAGAATTGAAATTTAGTTATAAAGATTTGTTTCGTTATCTCTCATTTTTGCCTATTTATATGGCTTAGTTTTTTTAGGAGAGATGATATCAGTGGCGGTGCCAGGACCCCGAGTGGGATATGGCTATTAGGTTAGTGACCGTCAACTCGCGATCCTAAATTCCGACCAATAAACAAAGCACGTCAAGCACATTAAATTATAAACTTATATAAATTAGTTATCAAAATATACATTGATTTGTTTTCATGTATAGTATAATTTGGAACATGAACTATTACTATAATTGGAGGGTAAGCAGCTTAATTATTCAAGAACATGTCAAGAAACTAATTCACAATTTGGGCTGGAGTTATGTTTAGCATCATTAACAGATGCTTATTATTGTTACCATAGTTTAATTAAGTGAATCAAGGCTAAACTTGATAATAAACATGTCTCAAATTAGTCTATGAGCCAAATTCAGATTTTATTGAAGCAAAATGTTAACTATGGGCCAAATTCTTTTAATAAAAAAACTGAAGGGCCCAACTTATGGGCTAACTAAAAAATATACAAAAATCTAAATAAATGTCAAATTTAATAGTAGACAAAAGCCCAGATAATTCCCATCTTCTTCTTCAGCAATTTAAGGGTTTGGAGGGTATGAAAGATGTCATTTTGCAGATAAGGAGGGTGGGGCTTTGCCATATATCAGTGAGGTGGGGCTTCAGCCCAACACCCCCCCCCCCCCCCCCCTTCCCGCTGCCATTGGATGATATAGATGAAATCTTTACTTTTCGCTTTAAATTCTTTGCTTATTTTCGACAAGCTTTTGTTTCTCAAGTTCTTAGTTATTCATCATTCGGTGATAGTAATTTGTACTCAATTGTGTTTGCTAACGTCTGTTGTTGTATCCTGGGAGACAGTTTATCATGCGGGGTAAAATCTATTTTAAGGAAATCAATTCGGGCCTCAACAAAACCATCTCATTTAAATAGCGGTTGAAAGGTTATTTTAGTTAATTCTTTATCTATTATTATAGTTGGTAATTTTATTATTCGTATTTAATATTGGTATTTTATAAGAATATATTTATGTTGTAATTTAGGTTACTATTTTTTTTATGTTTTCTCTTATCAAAGAATATATATAATATTTATTTCTTATATTTTCTAACAATACATGGTCCAATAATTATATTCTGGCTTTGGCCTGAATAATAAAGCAAGTACTTGATGAGTGGCATAACAAAAAAGGGTTATGCCAAGGATCATGTGTTTGGTATGTGTAGTTCCAAGAGCATGTCTCCCAAGTATCATGCCAGTAGCCCAACCAACAACACCAATGGCATAGGCAGAAGTTTGGCAAGCAGCATGAAGGTAAAACCAAGCAAGGTTTGCAACTTGGAACACTTTTAGATACCTAGTCATCATAAGTCCATCAGGCATCATAATACCCCAACTCACACCATTAAAAAAAACCCCATGTACATTCTTAAATTGGTTTGAAGGGGGAGAAGAAGAGGAAGTTGTTGTTGTTACCTTAGTTGAAAAATCATACCAACTGACGGTAGAGAATCCATAGGCTGGGAGAGTGTTGGGCTTGATAGCTTGAGTGAGCAAACAAGTGGGGTTGAACTCATATAACACAAAACCAATTGGCTTATGTTAAAGCCCAATCTACTCCACTTATATATATCACTAATATTCTTTTATTATTTTCGATGTGGGATAACCCCAACATCTCCAACACTCCCCCTCAAGTGCAAGAGCCTAGACCAATTGCCACTTGCCAAACATTCCTTGGCCGATCTCTTCGAGGCTCAAGGTCAACAATGGGCCTAGTCTCTCCGCTAGCCCAATTCCACCAGAACTTCAAACCCAAACCCATTATCTCTTGATTGTCAAACCTTTCTCTTGCTTTGATACCATGTAGAGAATCTATGGATTGGGAGAGTGTTGGGCTCGATAGCTTGAGTGAGCATGCAAGCGGGGTTGAGCCCATCTAACACAAAACCAATTGGCTTGTATTAAGACCCAATCTACTCTACTTATATATCATTCATATTCTTTTATTATTTCCGATGTGGGATAACCTTAACATCTCCAACACTAACCTCTGATTAGCATAAGAAATTGGATGCATGCCGAAATTGGTTCCTCCTGACATTGGACCCTCCTACCAGATTTGGTTAGTTTGGGTGAGACTAGTGTCGGGTGTGAAGTGGCGAATATGATCATCTCGCCATTGAAACACTCAGCTCTGAGCGGGCCTAGTTTCTCCGCTAGCCCAATTCCATCAAGACTACAAACTCAACCCATGATCTTTTGACTGTCAGGCCTTTCTCTCGCTCTGATACCATATAGAGAATCCATAGATCAGTAGAGTGTTGGGCTCGATAGCTTGAGTGAGCGTATAAGCGGGGTTGAGCCCATCTAACACAAAATTAATTGGTTTGTGTCAATGCACAATCTACTCCACTTATATATCACTCATATTCTTTTATTATTTCTGATGTGGGATAACCTCAACATCTCCAACACCATTGGACCTCCTCCCATATTTGGTTAGTCTGGATGAGATTAGTGTCGGGTGTGAAGTGGCAAATATGATCATCTTGCCATTGAAATACTCAGCTATGAGATTTGAGACACCAAAAGTCAAGCTTTCATTTAGCATACACTGGAGTTGTAGCTATAGAGAATTTATAGTTCTCGAAGAATGTTTGGCTTGAAAATTTGAGTAAACATACAAGTGAGGTTGAGCTCATCTAATACAATACCAATTGGTTTGTGTTAAGGGCCAATCTACACCACTTATATATCACTCAAATCTCTTGTTCATTTCCGTTGTGGGATAACTCACGTCTCCAACAGTAGCTGGTTATATGAGTAGTGTATGCAGTTGGGTAGGCCCTGGGAACCGTGGAAAGCAACGAGGACCTGAGGCCCAACACTGTATGGCCGGTGGGTTTACGAGACCAAGCCATCCAAGTGTTGGTGGAGGTCCCAGTTTTGTGAAAGGCAATGTTAGCCATGAGAGTGGGTGGGTAGAAAGTCTAGTGGATGAAAGAACTCAATACATGGAGATCAATGCACGATTTCGAACACTTCCTTTCTGGAGGGTGATGAGAAGCCATAAGACTTGCAGGTGGAAGCAGCCACCAAACACGGACAAACACCAAAGCATAGGGGAAGCATTAAAAAGGCAGCAACACAAGAAAACGTCATAATTGTTTCTCAGTCTCTCTATAAAAATTCCTAGACTAGATTAAAGATTGAAGTACGAGAACGAGATATCAAAAACATTTCTTAATGACGGAATGAGATATGCAATGCTAACTTGCTAAAAGTTCAGTGTTTATTTAGATTTTGCAGGTAGTTTTTTTTGGTTTCCTAATAGGAATTGGATTTCCTTTTCCTATTCTGATAATGATTTCTTCTATTCTATTTAAATTCCTTAATTATATTATTTCTATTTTGTATTTTATCTGCTTTCTCGGGCTCAGTATGGTTGTACTTTCTCAACCTGCTTTTTTGAAAAACTTTATTTTCAAGTTTTTCCTATAAACGGCAAGTTGATTTTGGAAAGAATTAATCAAACAATTTCTAATTAAATAGTATGAAAGATAAAAATGTGTGACTCAAAAAATTAAAATATGTAATTCTACAAAATGTTTGTGAGAACAACTTAGTAGGATAGCAACTTGAAAAGCAATACTAAACATGATTAATTAATTATACTAATACACTTTTCTTCAGCTGGGTCTAGTAACTAAGACCCGGGACACAAGTGGGGCATTAAAGTGGTGGGTTTAGCTTAATGGGTTCACGTCAAAAGGATTTGAACCCAGTGTGGGAGACTTATGAACTCTTCTCGAAACCTCATCGCCATGCAAATGCTTCAAAAAAATACACTTTTCTTCCTAGTCTCTGCCTAGAGAGGTGGTTGAATATAGTAAATTATAAAAATAGCTTCTTTTATATATAATTAGCTTTAGGGCTTTCAGGTTTCTCAAATCTTAATTAGTCAAAGCCTTATTTTTTTCCCCGATTATATGACTTTCTAAATTAGGAATTTATGCATATATAGTTTCCCATATAATTTCGACTGCGTTGACTTCAGTGAATATTAGTGTATTAACAAAGTCACCATTCTTTACTCTTTACAATTGTTGAATTAATTATGCAAAACAGATTCATTAGCTGAAAAGTGCAAATCACTCTATTTTTCTTTTCCTTGTGTCCTTAGGGGTTAAAGTTAAACATGTTCACGGTACGCTACCTATTGGGCCTGGCCTGCGCCCGCTGTCGTCGGCCGGACTTGGACGTATTGAGTCCGGCATGAGCCTACTAAAACCCGAAGATCTATAGATCGGGTTTTTTTTATATAAATGCTCAAGGTTGCCTAAGCCCAGCTTGATAATTATTTTATATATTACAATTTTATATATTATATTTAATATTTTTTATAAACTTTTATATCTTATAGTCTATTGTATTTTTAAATTAGACTATAATAAAAATATGCTAAAAGAATTAAGATAAGAAATGTAATTACAGGTAAATTTAGATACAATATTTATATAAAATTTATAGTTTTGTTTCTTTTTAGTCCAAATTGTTTTTTTTTTAAAAATCCTTTATGGGCAATGAGTCAGATGCTTAGGAATGAACTTGTAAACCTAGCCATCTAAAGTGTGGATGTTGGACCAAGCCTGGTTGATATTTTTAACAAAAATCCCGACAATGCTAGGTTTGCCTCGCCCCTCAAAAGTATAATGCTTTCTTTCATATGATTAGTCAACTGCGACTTCAAATAGTTCAATAATATTATGAGAAATAAAATTTTGGTTTAAGATTTATGAATACATTTTTTTCACTATTAATATAGTATTTTAGCCAAATTCATTAGAATGTAAATATACATTTTATGGATGTCATACTTTACAGATTAAAAAACATTTTATTACTATGAAATATTAGACCATGTAATTTACAAGTTTAGCGAGAACAAAAAGTTATTATTAACATTTGATTTTGCTTTTATGAGGTGAGATATTAGGATTGGCAAGTTTAAAGTGACAGTGTTGATATTCATCTTAGATGAGGAATGTACACCTGATTTGCATTTTGTTATTTATTTTTTTTTTCCTTTTCTTTTATCGATTTCACACGCCTTGATTCTATAATTAACAAGTTAGTCAAAACTATCAAGCAATTGAGAGAAAGTACAAAATTAAATCATGTTTTTTTACAGTATTGCATAAATGATACTTTGTGCTATGCAAAATATAGAATTGAAATAACCATGATTTCGTAATTTCTCAAAAATTGTCGACCTAATCTGTTGAAAACACATTGTAGTATGGCGCTTGGCAAATGGCATCACCAGTTTACATGATTGGTGGGTTTGGGTTCAACAGCGTGAGGAAAGTTAGTGGAGAAGTACGGTGGGCTATTTGGGCGCATTGAAATTATTGGGTTTGGAATGGTAAGTTTAGAGTTTTGTGGCATGTAGTGAGACATGGACTAGGTTTCTTTAGTGAATGGTGATATCAAGGCCCATCAAGGCCCAAGTAGCCCACCTTGGTCCAGAAAGAAGGGGCACCTCAGCAAACTATGTCTCAGCAAAAGAGCGCGCCCTTTACCAAGATACGTGATAACAGCGCTGAAGCGTGTTTAAGCCGAACATCCTCAGCACTCATAACGCCGAAGCCTCGATGATGAACTACTCCTTCAGCAATACCATCCGCGTCTTCGCTGAAGCACCTTCAGCGAGACCCTTGCAGATTCAGCGTACTCCTTATCTCTCCACTGTCACATTAAATGCAAACCTGATTAGTAGAGGGAAACATTTAATGCTCTGACGATGGAAAAGACCTCCAAGTAGCTTGCCACTTGCGCACAGCTCGCAGGCGGGTCCCATAGGCCATCATTACACAACTTTCTATAATTAGCAAGGCAATCTCTCATTTTCAAGGTAACTGATACTTTGAGAATACACTTCTACCACCTCTCCCGAATCGCTAACTTTAGCATCGGAGAGTCTTCGCCGGAAACACTTCCACCCGGAGACTTATTTTGCCGGAATCCGAGGATGCTGAAGGCCGTGGACTTCACACGACGGATACCAAATTGGTGAGGTGAGCGTGGAGTACAACTAAAATCATGACTACTCCCCCAAATAAACCAATAAAACCCCCCTCTAACCCCCAGGACCGTTCTGTTCTTGGACACACCAGAACTTGGGGACAAAACTGGGACTTCAACTCCGATCATATAAATTCCCCTGCAACAAATGGAGGCGCCCACTTCTACGAGGCAAGAGACGTTTGAAGAAAGAAGGAGAAGGAAAGCCATGGAGAAAGATGTAGTGGCCATGCTTGTCAGGCAAAGTAAGCAACAAAATGCGGCCATGGCCCTTATGCAAAACATGAAGAACGAGATCTTGCATTCAAGAAAGGAGGAGCAGGAGTTACTAGAAAAGTCATTTCATGTGTTGCTCTGCGGTGAATCATTGAACATCTGAGTGTCTAGAACCGATTATGTTAGAGTAAAGAATCATTGAATCATTAAAGCTTTTACTAGAGTAAAGAATCACAACAACACAATAACAAAAGTACATAGCTAAGCTATTTGCTCATGACTTTGAAATCACTTATAAGAAGGGGGCTAAGAATGGCACTGCAGATGCCTTATATAGAGTTCCAATGGCTAGTTTGGCTCTAATAACACTCTCAACACTAGTCTATAGCTTGATGCCTGATATTGAAGCAAGTTGGGAGGTAGATTTGGAGTTAAAAAAATAAAATCTCTACAATACAGGAGGCAGGGGTGAATAGTGAGGGATTGTTTACTTGGGAGGGAGGAATTCTACGTAGGAAGGGAATGATTGTTGTGGGAAATGTTCTATAGTTGAAGTTGAAGATCATTCAGCTTACGCATGACCCACATATGGGAGGGCATTCTGGTGTATTGGCAACCTGCAAGAATATTGGTAGTTTCTTTTATTGGAAAGGGGAGGAAAAAGATGTGAGAAACTATGTGAGAACTTGTGTAGTATGTCAAAGTTGCAAGTATGAAGCAGTTAAGAGCCCTGGACTTTTACAACCATTGCCAATACCTGAGAAAATTTGGTCAAATGTGAGTACGGATTTTGTAGAGGGACTTCCCAAATCTAGTGGTAAAGAAGCTATCATGGTGGTGGTAGACAGACTGAGCAAGTATAACCATTTTGTAGCCCTCAAACACCCTTATACTTCCTAAAAGGTAGCCTTGTTGTACTTGTACGAAATTTATAAGCTTCATGGATTTCCTTTAACTATCATCAGTGATAGAGACCCTGTGTTTGTTAGTACATTTTGGAATGAATTGTTTAAACTACAAGGAGCAAATCTAGCTAAGTCTACAACCTATCATCCCCAAACAGATGGGCAAACTAAGGTGGTGAATAGGTGTTTGGAAACATACGTGAGGTGTATGGCTCATCAATGTCCAGAGAAGTGGAGTGAATGGTTGCCTTTATATGAGTGGTGGTACAATACTACCTATCGTTTTGCTATAAATCTCAATCTTTTTGAGGATATCTATGGCATTCCACCTCCGGTTCATGTACCCTGTGTTCCTGGAGATTCACAAATCATGTCAGTAGATCAATTGTTAACAGATAGAGAAGTAGCTAGGTAGTTGATGAGATATCATCTAGAGAGGGCTCAATTTCGCATGAAGCAATAAGCTGACAAGGGAAGAAGTGATAGAAGTTTTGAGATTGGGAATTGGGTTTATGTTAAACTCAAACCCTACAGGCAAATGAGTGTGGAATTTCGCTCTAACCATAAGCTTTCCCCTCTTTACTGTAGGCCTTATGAAGTAGAAGATAAAATAGGAGAAGTATCCTACCGTTTAAAGTTACCTCTAGGAGCATCAATACATTCCATATTCCATGTTTCTCAGTTGAAGAGGAGAGTTTCTTCAGAAATCTGCCTAAGTGATCCAGTTACTGTTGCAGATTATCCAATTTCAGTAGCTGTGATGTAGCGTAAGATGGTTAAGAGGGGTAATCAAGCTGCGGCTAAAGTTTTGATATAATGAACTCAAGGAAAAGAAGATACTTGGGAATTTGTGGATGTCATTCATCAGAAGTTCCAATCTTTCTAGGTGGAGGCTAATTTTTAAGAGGTCAGGATTGTTGCGAGGTTAATCTCAGGGTTCAAGAAGTAGTCGTTGATAGAAATAAAAGAGGGTTTCTCTCTAGCTGCCACGTGTTTTGGTGGAAATCCTTATTTTTTGTAACTTTAGTTAAACGGGGCGTTTTAACCTTTCTTTTTGTGATTGTAATTTTTAGTTCAAGGGTTGATTGTTTAAGCCTTGTTGTTGTTCTTCTTCTTTAGCTCGAGCTATATAAGCTCTATTTGTGTACCTTCAACAAGCATGAAAATCAATAACAGAATTCACTTTCTCTCTCTAATTTCTCTCACTAATCAGTTATTGAATTGGCGCGCATCACAATCGCCCATGTACTTCTGCCAAGGCACCAAAACCTGGCTCTTTCAATTGTCCTCTTGTTTCTAAAATACTCAATTCCAAGGATTATGCTTCATTTACAATAACATTTGCAATGGAATGTAATGCAGTTTTCTCTACTGCAGCAGTGATTTAAAGATTCTTTGATTCATTATAAGTTATTGAAGCCACAACGGATACAACAGGTTTTCCCTTAGTAAGGTTACCAGTCTGAAGGTTGAAAAAGTGGGTACAAACAGTATATCAAGTTCTCAGGGATTAGAAGTACAGTTCTATGATTATTCTATATTTGGTACTCAATTTAAAGTTTCAAGGAAGAGTTTACGTGCAAGAGAGAGACCATATTATCTTATTACCTTGTCTAAAGCAATGTGTTCTCCACTTTTCCACTGATAAGTTTAATAACTTAATGGTTCCAAACACTTGTTCGTGAAACTTGGCTACATTCGTTTCGTAAGGCTTATCCTTAAATAATGGTGCCAAAAACTTGTTCACGAAAAATGTAGGTGTTGTCAATACCCCTTATCACATAGAAAAATGATGATAACTGCAAGTATACAGTTGCAATGTAGTTTCAAAAGATATCGAACCCACAAGGAAGGAACCAGGTCTAACGATCAACAAGGAAAGACAAAGTAAAAGAAAATAAAAATAGTTTTGAGATTTTTGGAAAGGAAGATTAGAATGAAAAGTTGAGTAAATATAGATGTGATAGATGAGAGACTCTAAATATATAGATTTTCACTACGGACAAGTTTAGCAGAGAAAACATGCAAGTTCAACAAAGATGTTACGACGCACTACACTAATCTAACAAATCTGGTTCAACACACTCAAATGTTCAATGATTCGCCATAGAGCAACACATGAAATAACTTTTCTAATCCTAGCGCAAACGAGATAAAATTATTATATAAACCTGGACAACGTCAATACTATGCTTAGTACGGGTCGCTCTCACATAGACACATTTAGCAAGTTACCATTCCAAAAATGTTGGCTCACTAAATAGTGTTATATCATAGATCTAGTGATTTATACACGATATTGTTAACCCCAAAACTACTCTTAAAATTAACACCAACACATATAACTTGATTAACATAAAAGACTTAGCATGAAATACGCATTATGACACATAGACATATCATAAACTTCGAAATAGATAGTATAAGTAGAAAGCAAAGAAAAGTTGTAAAGTATGCAAGTGAAAGCTAAAGTTAATCAAACCGTATCCACTCTTTAATGGGAGTCATCAATTCCCGCAATTCCTGCGTCTGCTTTGAATTCAGTCTCGGCCCGTACAGAACCTCCGCTAGGATGCTATTCTTTGCAAATATGGAACAAATGAATATTGAAGAACGAAAACTTTTATTGATAAGTGATTTGCAAGTACACTTATACAACAATTGCTCGAGAATATAGAGAAATGTAGTGATCGAAACAAGGATTCGAATCACTTAAACATTTTCTCGCTAACACTTAAGAACGTAGCGACTCTATCTACACACATATTATATCTCTCTCTCACTTTTTCCACTCTATGCCACACTAATCCACTGCACTTCTTGAATGCACGAAATTGAAGATGATTGGAGCCCTATTTATAGAGTTTGAAGGGTTGCGTCTATCCAAATGAAGGGTTGTGTCCATTGGTGAAAGATTGCATCTCTCCATTGTGATTGGTTGAGAAGCTTTGATATAATCCACAATGGATAAGCACCTTTTCATAATTGGTTGACTCCTGATAGGTGTCTGTTCATTGGTAGTTGATGGTGGTTGATCACGCTTATCTGGCGGTTGTTAGTTAAAAAGATAATACCAAAAAACCATCCATGTCACGATCGTGAATCTTTGATTGGCAATCTTCTGTTTCTGAAGTAAACAGGTTACGACCGTGAATGATTGTCATGACCATGAATTGAGTTTTACTCAGAATTCTTCTTGTAACTTCACCGAACTTCGACAGCTTCGATCCTAAGCCAAATCTTTAAGTTCCACGCATCTTTTTGAACCTTTTTCACTCTTTTTTCATAGAATTCCACTTTAGCTCATTTTACTCCCAAGATTTAACTAGTATCTGCATTTGCATCAAAAACAACTACATATCACGTGAAATCTTTTATATGAAGTATAAAAATGACTAAAGCTACAATGTTTATTATATAAAATTAATGTGATAATAAGTGTAATTATACACTTATCAGGTCTTCTTCTCAGCTCAAGCATGCATCGCAACAGATCAGGAAGTAGAGATGTGGAGGAGGACAGCTGCATTGCCGAGGCTGTAGAGGATGAGGATGAGGATGATTCTTCCTCTATTTGGACTTTTTTATTTCTTTCGCTTTGCAGTTGCTTTCTTTAATTGTATGGATAAAATATTGTGTGGTTTTTTTATTTGGCGCTATTGACGCTCTTTTGCACAATTTCCCACTTCTTCTGGATATTTTGTTGAATTGATTTGATTGGAATATTTGATGTTGATTTCTTTATGAATTCATCACTTAGTGATCCTCGATTCAATCCGAAACTACCCCGTAAGTTGAATTCTAGCCGAAACTACATTTCTAACTGACCACTATAGCTTTAATATCATTAACTCTATGGAAAATTCAATTCGCTAATAGATATAGGCAAACTGCCAGAAAATCAATATCGTTAACAACATCAAGATATAGTTAATGATATCACAATATCGTTAATGATAATGCAACATCATTAATGATATTGCACTCTTTTTTAGCTTCTTCTTTCTTTTTCTCCCCTTTTCTAATGGTGTCACACAATCAACAACTCCAAGCCTTATTACATACACTGAAGAACCTCAACTAGAAGAAACTCGAAAGATTTGGCTTGTGGAGGCTTCAGTACCTTGATTTTCGACCCGTGAATACAACTTTGGTTAGGGTCGCTGCTTCATTTTGTGATCCAACTGCCCATGTTTTCCAATTTTCTCACTAAGAGTTGTGCCCAATAATTGAAGAGTATCAAGCTATTCTCAGGATTCCTTGTCCACTAGCTTTCCCACTAGCAATCCCTTCCTACCGCTTCAGCGAAGCTACCCTCTAGAGTTTATGGAATTTGGATTCCGTGGCCCCATTTCTTGCTCATTCGCCATCTCTAAGAGGACT
The DNA here is from genome assembly GCA_949673415.1 of Euphorbia schlechtendalii. Lineage (NCBI taxonomy): Eukaryota > Viridiplantae > Streptophyta > Magnoliopsida > Malpighiales > Euphorbiaceae > Euphorbia > Euphorbia schlechtendalii. The sequence goes on from CATIWQ010712344.1 coordinate 16,188, forward strand.
TCAAGTTGATGCCATGCTCAAGTGGTGTATTGGAGCCCCTAGTGCTCACCTTGCTTGGCCATTCATGGTAGCTCTACTCCTGATGTCGAAGTTCATTTATGGAGTTGGCCCCATTGCCCCATTCCGGCTAATATCAATTATCGACCGACTTTCTTAGGGGAATTCTTCGTGTGCCTTGGCATTGGCCAAGAACCTCATCAACCTAGATGCTGCCACCTCCTGACCTAACTTGGTCGACGATTGCTTCACGCTTCTCAAGGTAAGCCCGTAATGACCATTTATTTACTTCCCTCATTTCCCGTCTTTCTAAGCGGGGTTTGTTTCAAGTTTGGCTTTTGGAAAAGCTTTCCCTGATTGGTGATCCACGGGTGAACCCTTCTAATTACACACTCGTAACTTATAACAAACGAGGGCTGACAACTGACGGGCACTCCCGGATGACTGAGCATGACTAATTCAAATTTTTGGCCAACTTTTTGATGACCAGATCCACTAGCTTTGCTCTTGGTGGGTGAACACTCATGTCGCAATTTTGATGCACGAGGATGGGATCCTGTTGATGAGCTTATATCTTTCCACGTATTATTCGCCCAACTACATATGTAAGCAGTATGGGAGGCGCTAGAGGATACCGCGTAGTATATGCTCTTCCCAGGTTTTCGAGTGGTATCATCCTTAGTCAGATAGACTACCGGTCTTATGGATTCATCATACCTAGTCTGCTCGTCTGGATTATAGAGTAGCCAAGACTACGGAGATGGACATGTTCTATCACGAATGGCTTACAGCGATCAGGTCCTTAACAGACCCTTAGCGGTATGTGTGGGTGACTCGTGAGTGGTCAAGGGAGAAAGATGGGCTTGAGCCCTTACGGTCGTAGGTAGAGCTAGCTCGATGACTTGGTCTAGAATGATGCTATTTTAATTTTAAAAAAAGAACAAAAATTAATCGACTTTTGCCTAGAACATATCAATGTGGTATGATTCTATCAGATTTATTTGTCTTTTCTTTTCGTAAGTACAAACTATGAAAATAATCGTATTGTGGAATGTTAGTTGTTTACTTGTGACGTTTCAACCATTTGCATTCATGCATTCTCATAAACATATGCATAAACATTTTCAGTTAGAAATGATTTCTTTATTGATAAAATGAATCAGAGTACAAATTATTTCGGGTGATCTGACTCCCGTCATTAGCTAGCCATCTCGATTTTTCTAACTAACGAATTTATTCTTCACTCATTATCCTAAGTTTTGCCTGAATCACCCTTTCGGGTTTTCAATTCAGCGGACTATCTTATTTTGGGAAAAAATGCCCTAATTTTTTCTCAACTAACAGAGTGTTAGTTGACGGGCTTATGTACATATGTATTTTTTGTTTTTGTACTACTTTTCTACATTTATTTCTTTTCCTAAACATGATAACACTTAAGCCTGTCTTGATTGATGGGGTTGACGAACTCGTTGCCATCCATATCCATGATCTTGACCACCCCTTTGCTTAGCACCTTCTTGACTACAAACGGACCTTCCCAATTAGGTCTGAAATTCCCTCTGAAATCTACGTTCGAAGGTCTCAACTTCTTTAATACCAAGTCTCTTGCTTTCAAGGGTTGCCTCTAGTGCTTAACTTTATTATTGTATACTCTGGCCATTCGTTGTTGATACATTTGGAGGTGGTCCAAGGTTTTGAGGAGGTGTTCATCGATCATGTTAAGTTATTCAAACCTAGCTCTGGCCCATTCTGACTCCCCTAGTTTGGCTTCATGGGCTATCCTTAAAGATCCCACTTCATTCTCCACTGGCAGGACTGCCTCCATTCCATATACTAGTGAGAAAGGAGTTTGGTTTGTGGGGGTCCAAATACTCATCCTGTAGCCCTAGACTGCGAAAGGTAGCTTATTTGCCCAATCTTGATAAGTAGTTACCATCTTGCTCAGGATTTTCTTGATGGACTTATTGGCTGCTTCCACCGCCCCATTAGCTTGCGATCTATATGGTGAAGAGCGATGATGCTCAATACCGTATTTCTCAATAAGCTCTGTCCTTGCCCCTTCAAATTGGACCCCATTATCGGAGATGATGTGATGAGGAATCCCATAACGGGTGAAGATGTGCTTCTCTATGAACTTGGCCATTTTCTTGGCTATGATATTGGAGTAGGATTCGACTTCCACCAACTTGGAGAAGTAGTCAACTGCCACTATAATGAATCTATGACCATTGCTGGAGGAGGGGTGAATCTCTCCAATTATATCGATCCCCCACGTTGAGAAAGGCAAAGGAGTAGATAAATTGTGGAGATCCGAGGGAGGTAGATGGCTGAGATCCCCATAGATTTAGCATTCATGGCACTTCCTCACTTTTGCCACATAGTCTGCATCCATAGTGGTCCAATAATAACCTTGACATTGAATCTTCTTAGCCAGAGCTAAACCGTTCATATGTAAGATAAAATCCCCCCGTGTGCATACGTCCTATGACTAGTAGCGCCTCATTCTCAGTCAAGCAATGGAGCAACAAACCCTCCGGAGTACATTGGAAAAGATCATTTTCAATAAGTTGATATTGGATAGCTAAGCGATGAAGGGAAGTACACTTGGAGTCTGTGGCACCCTCCGGGTAAATGCCATCTTTCAAGAACCTGACAATGTCAAAGTACCAGCAACCCAAATCTAAGTCTTCGTCAACTATCACTGCTATGCAATAATAAGGCTCTCTAGCCGATTGAAGCACCAATGGTTTGATGGGTTGGGTCTAGGGCCCTTCCCACATAGAGGCCAAAGTGGCAAGGGAATCTACCATTTAGTTATCCTCTCATAGAACGTGGTGAAATACACATTTATTAAACTTGGTGGAAGCTACCCAGACCGCTTCTAGATAAAGGCAAAGTGACTCCTCCTTGATCTCCCAATTGCCGGTTACTTGCCAAATTAATAGGGCTGATTCTCCGATGACTGAGACCTCTTTGGATTTCACCTTCCTTAATGATTCCAAGCCAATACATACTTTGTCTTCCACCCCGTTATTCATGACTGGGAACTCCAAATGCGTGGATAGTGGAATGACCTCATTCTGGGGTCTGATCAAGACTAAGCCCAGGCCTGCTCCCTTGCGATTCATTGCACCATCGAAATACATAGTCCATTCCTTCTTCACTTCTTCTACCAAGAAGAGTTACTCGTCCGAGAACTCAAGGTTTTCTACGTAATCGGAGTCCATTGCCTGATTAGCCAAGAATTCAGCTACCGCTCGGCCTTTAATGACTTTCCTGGTGATATACTGTTGAATTCAGAGAGGAGCAACAACCACTGGGATAGTTTACCTGCCAACATCAGAGATTGGCACAAGTACTTCATAGGATCAACCTTAGCCACCGCCTGAATCCTGTAAGATTGGAAGTAGTGGCGTAGCTTCTTAGTCAACCATACCATTGCAGCGCATATCTTCTCAACCACCGTGTATCAAGTTTCATATTCTAGAAACTTCTTACTTAAGTAGTAGATCGCATGCTCCCTCTTGTCATCATGCTCCTGCACCAACATTGCCCTTACAGAGGATTCTTCAACAGCCAGGTAAAGGATGAGAGGGCATCCTAGGATGGGGGGCTTTAGGATAGGAGGTTTAATCAAGTATTGCTTGATTCTCTCGAACGCAACCTGGCAGTGGTCATTCCATAACACCATTTATTGTTTCGTAGAAGCTTAAAAATCGACTGGTAGACTATAGTTAGGCGGGCAATGAACCTGCTAACGTACTGCAGGGATCCCAATAATGATCGTACTTCCTTCTCCATCTTGGGCACGGGCATCTCTCTAATGGCCTGGCTTTTATCTGGATCTATCTCTATATCCCTTTGGCTTACTATATACCCTAGTAGTTTTCTAGAGGTGACCCCAAATACGCAATTCTTCAGGTTCAGGAAGAGGTTATACTTTTCAATTCGGGTGAGGAATCTATCAAGGATTGCCTGATGCTCTTCTCGAGTGTTGGACTTGACTAGCATGTCATCTACATATACTTCTACCTCCTTATGGATTAAGTCATGTAGTTGGGTGGTAGCGGCTCTTTGATAGGTTGCCCCAACGTTCTTCAAACCGAAAGGCATGACCTTATAGCAATAGATACCCCACTCGGTGATGAAGGCAGTTTTGATCTTGTCTTCAATGGCCATGAGGATTTGGTTATACCCTGAAAAACCATCCATGAATGAATACATAGCAGCTCGGGCTGCACTATCGATCAGGACGTCGATATGGGGCAAAGGGAAGTCGTCCTTCGGTGAGGTCTTGTTCAAATCTCGGAAGTCTACACATACCTGAACTTTCCTATTATTCTTCGTGACTAGGACAATGTTGGCTAGCCAGGTAGGGTACTCCACTACTTCTAAAAACTTGGCTTCTATCTACTTGGCCACTTCTACCTTCACTTTCTCGGCCCATTCTAGTTGCAATCTTCAAAGTTTTTACTTGACCGGCTTGACTCATGGATCGGTCAGGATTTTGTGCTCGACGATCTCTCTATCAACCCCCGGCATGCCTTTGTATGACCAGGAAAACACTACCACATGTTTTCTAAGGACATTTGTTATCTCATGCTCTTCCTCAAGAGTTAGATCACTCAAAATCATCACCATTTTAGGTGACTCATCCGTACCCAAATTGATTTCATGCAAAGAAGTATCAGTTATGTTAAAAACATTATGCGAATAGTTATGAAAATGCATGCTGCCATCTGGCGAAACATCACACAAGTAAGCAATGTTTGGATTCATTGATTGAAATGCCTCATAGATGGAATTGTTTATGTCAAATACATTTTTAATATTAAAAATTACATCGTTAGCATCATTCTCCTCCACAGGCGGAGGGTCTTCATTGGTCACAGGAGCTGGCTCTTGGAGAGTGGGTTCAACGAGGGTGGTCTTCTTCTCCTGGGCAATGGCTTTGGTGATGTCCTCCGCTGCAGCTAGCTATTCCTTGACGCTTCCATCATTATTCTTCATTAGCCTTGTGAGGGCCTTGGTGATTACCTCGATAGCATCCTAGACTTCTTCTTCCATAGGTTCAGATTCAGGTTCATCTTCCATGAACATCTTGGTCTTCCCTTTATCCTTAGTAGTCGCCACAACCATCTCAGGGGTCCCAACCAGCACCCCTTCCTTTGCAGCACCTCCCGGCTATCAACCTCCTCCGAGCCATCCGTAGACTCAATGATAGGAGCCAACATGCACTCCTTAGCAAAATAGTACACATCCCTAAAGATCTAAAATCCTCGCATAGATTCATTACCCACCAGCACGGGTTCATCATCCCCCAAGTATTGCCTCTCCCCCTAGATAGGGCACACGGTGACCATATTGCAAAAGGGTGGTCTCTTATGCTTATAGATCTTATGCTTTGGGGTAAACCCCAATCCAGCCTTGGGGATTAACAAAAGAAGGTCAATGGCCTCCGCCATCCTCTGATGATATTTGCCAAGTCCTTTCCCCGGAATGAATCCCTGCCACTTCATGATTCTCTTCAAACCTGCCTGTGAACGGATGACGTTTCAGAGGTCCCGCGCAGACGCCACGAGGTGCTGGCCCCGTGAGATGGGGCGTGGGGTTTTCGAAAATAAAAGCTTTTGATGGAAACCGTGGTTTGCTTGAAAATGCGTTGCAAATTCAAAAGACTCGATATCAAAATCTCTAGTCTGTGTTACAGAGTCGCCACCCGGATCAGGTCTTTCGAGAAATTTCGGTACAGCTTAGATCCGTATGCCTAATCCGTACCACAAAGTAGATATTCGAGTCCGGGATGAGTTATCTATTTCATCCTCATTTAAGTTAAATTACACTATGAATGAGAAACCACGTTTATAATATTCGAACTAAACTAGATGTTTTCAGTTTAGGTTTATCACGCATGCATAAAATGGTAAATCCAAATATCAAGCATTGAGTAAAATGCGAGAAGTAAATGTGGAAAAAGTAAGGATTAAAGGTTACATAACCTTGGGGGATGCAACCGCCCGCCTAATCCATGAATTAAAATTTTCATACAAATATATACTTGCAATATCCGAAGGAAGATAAATCCCTAGGCATACATCTATCCTGCATCCACAAAAGTTAGCACAAGATAGGGTACAATATTTACACATGTGTACCAAGTGTACCATGTATGTTCGATTTGGATTTTGGCAAGACCCGTGTGGTCGAGGTAAAAACAACAGAGATTTCGAAGTTCTTGTTTCATGAAAATTGTTCATTTTTATTTCCACGTATGTTGGTCGATTTTATTAGTGAAAATGACCGCATGGCAATGTGGTGAGGACAGTTCCACGATTGTTATCCGGGAACACATTTTATTCCCTTCTTGGGGGTGACCTAGAACAATATTTAGAAAGATAAATCTAGGCCAAACATGCATAATATAGTCATCGTTTGGGTTAACAACAGAGTGAAACTGAATTCTGCCAAAGGTAAGGTCGGTACCAATGTTGGTACGGTCTATATCGAATTTGGTTCTAATGTGGTAATATCGCTACCGACATTGGTAAGGTCGATACTAACATCGATGGTCCCGACATCGATGGTCCTGACCTGTAGAAAATACATGAAAAAAACATCAGAAAATAGCAACAGAAAAACCCAAAACTTCAAAAGATCATAACTTTCACTACAGTTATCGGATTCAAACGATTCTCATCATTTTGGTAAGCTCATGATGTATTTAGCATACTGAAGTGACAAAATCACATTTTAAAGACAGGTTAATTTAGAAAAGTATCGAACAATCGGCATTGTCCAAAACCATGAACTGTAATTTTACATAACTTCGAAAAATCATAACTTTATTTCTACTTCTCCGTTTTAAGTGATCTTTACCATTCTGGAAACCCCATGATTTAAGGAATCTAATAAAAATAACTAATCATGCAATAAAAATCTTTGTCAAACCCAGAACTGAAAAAAGTAACATTCTTCCCAGGAAACCGAAATAAATTTGTACAAAACTTTAAAAATTCATAACCTTCACTATACTTATCAGTTTCAAGCGATCTTTATCATTCCAGAAAGCTCAAGATGTGTATAATATTTCCATGTAAAAAAATATCCAAATAGGTTCGAAATAATATTGAAAATGGCATAAGATAGAATGGTGCGCGGAAATGGGAAATAACCGAAAATAACTGAAAAGAAAACGAAACTTCAAAAAGAAAAGCATATAAATGTAAGCACGAACTCTAGGAACTCAAAGGCTTACCCCGTAGTCATGAATCCACGTTCTTCAAGGTCCATGAAGTCCTCCGGGAAGCTCTCCTCGTTTCTTTTTGGTTGTGTTTGGTGATTTACCGAAAATCTTTGGAAGGGACCTCCTAGCCAAAGTAGATGATTCGAAAGGTGTAGTAACCTTCAAGTGTATGATGAAGATGTTATAGACTATCCATTCAAGTCTAAAACTCAAGGATTCAAGCTTGGTAACCCGAAATCTCAAGTGTTGTGAGGTGAAAATTGGTGTTTTGTTCAAGAATGTTCAAGAACAAATGGGGGAATGCTTTGAATCTTTCTTTTCCCTTTTTGCACGAAAGTGGCTGCCTTCCCTCTTCTTTCCTTGCTGAATTTTCAGCCCTTAAGGGGCTCCCTTCAATCCAAAAAAAGTCCAAGTTGGCTCCCAAGTGGTTCACCCCCTTCTCCTTGTCTTTTTCCATTATTTTTTCCACTAACTAGTGCCCATGTGTGTTGGAATCTTGTTAGGTGGAAGAAAAACGGGATTATGGGGTGTTGATGGGTTCTTTTTGAATAAATAATGCGGAAATGGTTTTTAGTCTGTCTGCCAACTCGATATCGTTAACAATTACCGCGATATTGTTAACGATAATGGCGATATCGTTAACGATAACGGTGATATTGTTAACGATATCTAATAAAGCAGGGTTTTTTTCTTGCTTTGGGCTTTCTAAACGGAAAGGAGGCCCAAAGAAACAAGGCAGATGATTCCTAGATGATTTCAGGACCCTGCAAAATGTGAAAAAGCTAACAAGTGAAGAAATTACAGCTTCATCATCGAACTCGCGAGTCAGGCGTAAAAATCCCGTGCTTTGGAGTGTAGAAAGTTCGGTGACTGTAAAAAGTCAAAAAAGGAATGTGGACTGTAGAAAGTCCGGTGACTGTAAAAAGTCAGAAAAGGAATGTGGACTGTAAAAAAAATTCAGAAGGGTACACGGATTGTAGAAAGTCTACATTGAAAGAGGACTATAAAAAGTCAGTTGACTGTAAAAAGTCGAAAAAGAAATGCGGATTGTAGAAAGTCCAGTGATTGTAAAAAGTTAGAAAAGGAATGTGGACTGTAAAAAAATCTGAAAGGGTACACAGACTGTAGAAAGTCTATGTTGAAAGAGGACTGTAGAAAGTCTGTTGACAGTAAAAAGTCGAAAAAGAAAATTGGACTGTAGAAAGTCCAGTGACTGCAAAAAGTTAGAAAAGGAATGTGGACTGTAAAAAAATCTGAATGGGTACACAGACTGTAGAATGTCTACGTTGAAAGAGGACTGTAGAAAGTCCGTTGATTGTAAAAAGTTGAAAAAGAAAATTGGATGATAAAAAGTCCGGAGACTGTAAAAAGTCTGAAAAAAGAATTTGGACTGTAGAAAATCCAGCGACTGTAAAAAAATGTCTGAAAAAAATTAGACTGTAGAAAGTTCGATGGATACCCCTTGTGAGTTGACCGTGGGTTGACTGTGACCTTCGGAACTATTGGGGAAAGGATGAAAGCCGTGTGTTCCATGCCTTTGATGATACATTGACTGCGGTGAGTCTTTGTCGAAGTCCGTTGTGGGATGGTTGACCGGTGCGGTCTAAATTAGATGCCCCTTGTGAGTTGAAGGGGGTACTTGCAAGAGTGAGGAATTTTATCAGTAGGTATTTGGGACATATGTTTTAATTCCTTGATTGAGATTGCTGAAAGCAAAAATTTTTGCCCCTTCAATCAAGAATTAAAACATGTGGGTTCTGAGAAATTTTTCTTCAGTCCCATGATAAATGTGAAAATTTGAGTTTGAGATTTTCGAGGATGTCCCGATGACTGCTCCGTTGTTTTAGGAGGCTCTTGAGATGTTGTAGTGTTGACTTTTAGGCTTGAGTGAGCCATCGTCTTGCTTGTGGATTCCTCATGTGGAGGTGGAGTGTTCCTTTCGTTGGAATGGCATTGCCTTGGTTTAGCATCGCCTTCACCTGTAAGTGGCATGATGTGTAGCATGTATGAATGATTTTATGCATGAACAATATTTATCATATGATGTATGTTCATCTGTTGCAGGCGTCATGGGCTTCATTGATTGAAGAGCCTCCTCTTGTGCTGGTGCATGGTTTCCCCTAGGGTTTGTCTTGTTAGGGATTCCGTGAACGACTTCCTCAAAGTGACAATTATGGGTCTGTTGAATCAGAGTCAAGTTCAAAGCTTGGATCTGGTTCAAGGAAATTCTAGATGAATCATTGATCCCGCATTGTGTCAGCGATGATTGTTCGAACGCCATTTGCTTGAAGTGTTGAAGGTATGTGATGTCACACATGTACCGTTCTGAGGAGGAAATGATGAATTTGATATTGGTTCTAACTTCTACATAGATCGCTCTTGTGGGTTTTCAATCTATCGAACCTTGTCTTAATTTTTGTTCGGACCACCTTTTCAGGATTTCAATCTAGCAGACTCATTTTCTTCATTTCATTCTGGATGTTTACTTGCGAGATTCCACCATTAGCATGCAAGTAATCAAAATAAGCACATGCATAAAGATTCAGCAAAAATGGCAATTCATTAATGAACTTAACAGGGGTATAAATGTTTCAAATGATTTGACCCTTGCCATTGATTAGCCCTTTCATGTTTTCTAACCGATGTGGTTCTCTCGACATCCTATGTTTTGCCTGAGCAGCCCTTTTTGGGTTTTCAACTCAGCGGAATATTCTTTTTCTATTTTGTTTTGAAAAGAAGCCCTAATTTTTGTTCAACTAACCGAGTGTCAATTGACAGGTTGAATACAAATTTATTTTTTATTCATACTGCTTTTCATTTATTTCTTTCTTTCACCTATGCGTGATAGCAATTGTGTAAGATCGACTTCAGTCCACGTCCATGACTTTATTTGTTATCTCGTTGAGCATTTCTGGTCGATTGGTTGATGCTCGTGCCGCTTTGGTGGCTTGAGATGCATGTGATGATGAGTCTTGATCCTCAATGTTGCCTTTGATGGTGTGATGATTGTCCTACAAATGGTAGTGGGTCATGTGAAGGAGTTGGTTCACGTGTTCAATGGTCTGACTCCTTTTTGTGTTTAACATTGACTCTTGTTTGATTATCCCATGAAAGATGGTGATCCATGTGATGGATTTGTTGATGTGTTCAACGATCTGGCTCCTTCTTTGTGGCATTGCGCCAATTGTTTGGTCTTATAAATGGTGGTGATGGAGATGTTGACATGTTCAACAATTTGACTCCTTCTTTATAGCATTGTGCCTGTTGTTTGATCTTGTGAATGGTTTTGATGGAGTCGTTGACGTGTTCAACAATTTGACTCCTTCTTTGTGGCATTGCACCAGTTGTTTGGTCCCAACTTGCTTACTCTTTGCATTTACATTTCGTGTTTGGAGATCCTTTCATTGATCTTTTATCTTTGCAAGATAAGGCGATTGCTATCACGCATTGTCTAAGTACATGTATTTATCTCTCACTTTCTCACAAGAGTCAAATCATTAGAATTTATAGTGGGATATCCATTTATACCCAAATTAATTTCATGAAATGATGTGTCACATATGCTAAAAACAATATGCATATGTTTATGAGAATGCATGATGTCATTGCTAGAATATCGAGCAAGTAAACAAAGTTCAAAAATAACTCAAAAGCTCAAAGGCTCCATGGGCCAAGTTGCCAACAGCTAATTTATTACATCTTGGGTTTTTCTAGCACCCCTCATACGTGTATATGGAATCAAAGTGCTCCATCTTCTCTGCTCTCTCAAACACTTCTTGGTAGCTGGAGAAGCTATCAGATCCAAACTTGTTCCTGTATGGTGGTAGTGCTCCATCTAGAAGCTTGGTTATCATCTCTGGTAGACTTAAGCGAGCCTTAAACCTAACTTGCATGGCCATCCAACATGTGTAGTAAGATTTGAAGTTCTCACCTTGCCTTTGTCTTATAGCCTCCAGATTTTGCATTGTAGTTTCCATTTGAGAATTGAAGCCATAATGCCCCAGCATAGCTTAAGTGAGGCTATTCCAATCGGTGGTTATGTCCAGTGGAAGGTGGATGTACCATTCATTGATCGGGTGGCCTAAGGTGGTGAGAAAGAGTTTAGCCATCATTCGATCACTGACCCTCAATGCTCTCATCACTGTCTGATAATGCATCAAGTGAGCGCACGGGTCACCAAATCCCACATATTTCTCAAATTGCGGATTGCGAAGTTTGGGGATAAGCTGTCTTCATCCTCGATTGTTGTTTGCGCCGAGTACGAATTCATGAGATAACCACCGTGAGTGGCCAAGAATTGTTGCCATAATTCTACCATGCCTGGTTGTTGGAGGATGGCATTCCTTGCATTTGAATAAAAGCCATATTGCCCCTGGGGATATGCAGCAAGGTGGGGTAGTTGAGGTACCTGGAATTGCGTGGCCATTGATGTACTCCAATTGGGAGTAGGCTGTTGGGTCATTCCTTGATAGAAAGGTCTTAATGAGAATGTCGGTTGGACAGGCTACCCCTAGAAGTATTGGGAAGGATTGGAGAAGTTATATCCTAATTGTCTAATCGGAGCCTAGTTCAACGGACTTTGTCCTGCCCCAAACTGATGGAAGGTAGTTGGGGGCACCATGTGTGAGATAGGAGGTCCCCCTGTTGGATTGGTGTTATAAAGGGTGACCTTCGGGTTGGACGCTGAGTTCTGGGCCCTCTCAACATGTAAGCGAATGAGCGATGCTAGCTGTTCGCTATTGGCAAAGGCATCTAAGGCAACTGCAATCTCGGTGCGCACCGATTATTGCTAAGAATTTTACCTCGTAAGGACAGGGTGATCTTTCCTTGCACCTTCTTCTTGTGGATTGGCCATAACAGTGCGTGGAGCTAAATCTAAGTTTGAACCCGAGTCCTCACTTGAGTCGGTGTACAGAATCCCCTCCAAATTGACCAATATTGGGGAAACACAGACCAGGTGATGAGCAAGCCTCTTCATAGCTATGATACATAAGCAGAGGGTCAGATGTGCATGTAAGATTTGTGTCATGACTCATGATGCGAGAAAAGCATGAGATGTTTAATGTTATGGCTGCATTCACAAGGATTAGCATGCCGTGATGCGATAAAACTCATGTTTGTCAATCCATTTGAAACAAACAGGGTTAATCATTAGTTATAAAGATGTAACTTAAATGATAACAAGACCTGACCCATGTGGTGAGGGCTTGAGGTTAAGATGACATCCATGTGATGTCGAAGGTTGTGTTTGTCAATTCATTTGGAACAAACAAGTGGATTGCCGTATTACCCGTGTGGTAATAGGTATGTGGTTGATGTGTGACTTGCATTTTTCCAATCAATTTGAAACAAAACAGACCAAAAAAATGACAAGGGATTGCATATTATCCAAGTGATAACGTGCTTTTGAATTTTGAGATTCTAAATTTGGGTAAAATAGTGTGTTATACCCTATGGAGCACTAAGTAAAAGGATGCCGTTTTGGCAAGAAAAAAGTGAAAATTTTGCCAATCCTTTTGAAACAAACAAACCAAAAAATGATAAATGGTTGCATATTATCCATGTGACAGTACAATTTTGAATTTTGAGATTCCGAATTCGGGTAAAACAGTGTGTTATACCCTATGGAGCACTAAGTAAAAGGATGCCGTTTTGGCAAGAAAAAAGTGGTAAGTTTGCCAATCCTTTTGAAACAAACAAACCGAAAAAATGATAAATGGTTGCGTATTATCCATGTGACAACATACTTTGAGAGTTCAAGTTCGGGTAAAACCATGTGTTAGACCCTATATTTTTGGGAATGAGGTGTTCTAAGAGATTCATGTGTGAGAACACAACCATGGGTGACCCTAATCTTAGGTGACACTGTCTCATCGCGTCTCTAATTTTGGGTTCGAATTCGGGTAGAACAATGTATCATACCCTAGGTTTTGAAGTCCGTGATTCTAAGACGACAAAGGTATGAGTGCTTAGTAAGAACTATATTGAAATGAGTAGGTATTTGCCCCGTTTGGGCTTTTGGTATGTGTGATTTCCCTGGAAGGGCTGCTAGTTGAATGTCGAGTGAACATCTTAAAGATGATGTGTAGGGTGACACAATCTATAGTGTCAACTGTGCCTAAGTGGGTGTGATATCAATTTGGTATGAGTGTGTGCATTCAAGTGTCTGCACAAATATTTGTGGTCAATATGACATTTGTTGTGAAATGGTGATGCAATAAATACGTAGCACATAGCACACAACATATCTCTTGCAACCTTATATCTCTCGTGTATAAGGGGTAGGCTCCTAAATCTAGGTTTGGATCATCTTAATACCGTGAAGTATTAAGGAGTGAACCTGCACAAAAAGATGCGTTTGTTTTGGTAAACCTAGGGAAAGTGTCTACGGTTTCCTTATATGAGCTTGGTCTTGGTTGTTGACGTAGAAGGTTCTTGTTGCACTATGATACACTTTTCCCTCTTTTCAAGAGGGTCTATGCGGTATGGCAACAAGTGATCCAGTTGCTAGGTTCCTTCGATCACCAGGGGGTCATGAAGTATACTTTCGCAAGCTTAACGTTAAAATAGGGCAACCTAACCTTAATAGCTAATCCGTCTAATGCATATGCTCTGTTCGATATTTTAAATGTGGGTTAACTCATTTGACGATTTTTCACTAATCATCTGAAAAATCTTTTAAACTTTTAAGTTTATAAAAAGTTATCCCCAGCGGAGTCGCCACTGTGAGCGGATGACGTTTCGGAGGTCCCGCGCGGACGTCGCGAGGTGCCGGCCCCGTGAGATGGGGTATGGGGTTTTCGAAAACAAAAGCTTTTGGAAAAGAGGTTTCCAAAGGAGGAAACCGTGGTTTTCTTGAAAATGCGTTGCAAATTCAAAAGACTCGAGATCAAAATCTCTAGTCTGTGTTACAAAGTCGCCACCCGGATCAGCTCTTCCGGGAAATTTCGGTATGGCTTAGATCCGTATGCCTAATCCGTACCACAAAGTAGAGATTCGAGTCCGAGATGAGTTATCTATTTCATTGTCATTTGAGTTAAATTACACTATGAATGAGAAACCACGTTTATAATATTCGAACTAAACTAGATGTTTTCAGTTTAGGTTTATCGCGCATGCATAAAATGTTAAATCTAAACATCAAGCATTGAGTAAAATGCGAGAAGTAAATATGGAAAAAGTAAAGATTAAAGGTTACATAATCTCGGGGGATGCAACCACCCGCCTAATCTATGAATTACAATTTTCATACAAATATACACTTGCAATACCCGAAGGAAGATAAAATCCCTAGGCATACATCTATCCTGCATCCACAAAGGTTAGCATGAGATAGGGCGCAATATTTACACATATGTACCAAGTGTACCATGCATGTTCGATTTGGATTTTGGCAAGACCCGTGTGGTCGAGGTAAAAACAACGAAGATTTCGAAGTTCTTGTTTCATGAAAATTGTTCATTTTTATTTACACGTATGTTGGTCGATTTTATTAGTGAAAATGATCGCATGGCAATGTGGTGATGATTGTTATCCGGGAACACATTTTATTCCCTTCGTGGGGTGACCTAAAACAACATTTAGAAAGATAAATCTAGGCCAAACATGCATAATATAGTAATAGTTTGGGTTAACAATGGAGTGAAACTGAATCTTGCCAAAGGTAAGGTCGGTACCGATGTTGGTACGGTCTGTACCGATGTTGGTTCTGATGTGGTAATGTCGATACCGACGTTGGTAAGGTCGATACTGACATCGATGGTCCCGACCTGCAGAAAATACACGAAAAAAACAGCAGAAAACAGCAACAGAAAAACCCAAAACTTCAAAAGATCATAACTTTCACTACGATTATCGGATTCAAACAATTCTCATCATTTTGGAAAGCTCATGATGTGTTTAACATACTGAAAGTGACAAAATCACATTTTCAAGACAGGTTGATTCAGAAAAGTATCAAACAGTCCGCGTTGTCCAAAATCATGAACCGTAATTTTACATAACTTCGAAAAATCATAACTTTATTTCTACTTCTCCGTTTTAAGTGATCTTTACCATTCCGGAAACCTCATGATTTAAGGAATCTAATAGAAATAACTAATCATGCAATAAAAATCTTTGTCAAACCCAGAACTGAAAACAGTAACATTCTGCCCAGGAAACCGAAATAAATTTGTACAAAACATTGAAAATTCATAACCTTAGCTATACTTATCGGTTTCAAGCGATCTTTATCATTCTGGAAAGCTCAAGATGTGTAGAATATGTCCATGTAAAGAAAATATCCAAACAGATTCCAAATAATATTGAAAATGGCAGAAGACAGAATGGTGCACGGAAACAGGAAATAACCGAAAAAGAAAACGAAACTTCAAAAAGAAAAGCATATAAACGTAAGCACGAACTCTAGGAACTCAGAGGCTTACCCCATAGTCATGAATCCATGTTCTTCAAGGTCCATGAAGTCCTCTGGGAAGCTCTCCTCGTTTTTTTTGGTTGTGTTGGTGATTTACCGAAAATCTTTGGAAGGGACCTCCTAGCCAAAGTAGATGATTCGAAAGGTGTAGTAACCTTCAAGTGTGTCATGAAGATGTTGTAGACTATCCGTTCAAGTCTAAAACTCAAGGATTCAAGCTTGGTAACCCGAAATCTCAAGTGTTGTGAGGTGAAAATTGGTGTTTTGCTCAAGAATGTTCAAGAACAAATGGGGGAATGCTTTGAATCTTTCTTTTCCCTTTTTGCACGAAAGTGGCTGCCTTTCCTCTTCTTTCCTTGCTGAATTTTCAGCCCTTAAGGGGCTCCCTTCAATCCAAAAAAAGTCCAAGTTAGCTCCCAAGTGGTTCACCCACTTCTCCTTGTCTTTTTCCATTATTTCTTCCACTAACTAGTGCCCATGTGAGTTGAAATCTTGTTAGGTGGAAGAAAATCGGGATTATGGGGTGTTGATGGGTTCTTTTTGAATAAATAATGCGGAAATGGTTTTTTAGTCTATCTGCCAACTCGATATCGTTAACGGTTACCGTGATATCGCTAACGATAATGGAGATATCATTAACGATATCTAATAAAGCAGGGTTTTTTTCTTGCTTTGGGCTTTCTAAAGGGAAAGGTGGCCCAAAGAAACAAGGCAGATGATTACCAGATGATTTCAGGACCTTGAAAAATGTGAAAAAGGTAACAAGAGAAGAAATTACAGCTTCATCATCAAACTCGCGAGTGGGGCATAAAAATCCCATGCTCACACCGTCGAAAAGTAGTAGTGCCCCATGGGGATCTTCTTTTTCCTCTTCACCTCCTCCTCGCGATTGATCATGGCCGCCCTTAATTCTCCCGACCCTTGCTCCACAAATGCCGTTGTTACCATCATGGACTCCTTATCCACCTCTATAGTGACTTGTTTTCCTTTATGAACCAGATTGATCTTTTGATGGAGTCTAGAGGGGGCAGCGCCCAGGGCGTGAATCCATGGTCTGCCCAATAGCAAAGAATAAGAAACCGGTATGTCCAATACCATGAATTTCACCTCGGACTTCACTCCATTCACTATTAAGGTTGTAGTGAAGGTTTCGACTACCCCGCGCTTGGAGTCATCATAGCCCCGGATAATGGTATCCCACCTTTCCAACATACTCTCGTTCAACCCTAGGTGAGGTAGCACTTTCAGCGGGCAGAGATTCAAAGCTGACCCATGATCCACCGTGACGCAAGGGATAGACCTATCAAAGATATTGACTCTAATGAAAAGGGCCTTGTTGTGATTCTGCTATTTTGGTGGCAAGTTCAACCAGTCAAACATGATGGCTAGACTTTTCTTCAAGGGTATTCCCTCCCCTATTATTGAGCACATTTCAATCACCGAAGTGGTCGGTGTGGCCTCCATCTCCATCAAATTTTGTACTAATCCTCGGTGATGTGCCTCGAAAAAGTGTAGAAGTTGCCAAATACTGTAGTTAGATTGAGTGCTCTTAAGCTGGTTGACCAAAGGGTCGACTTCCAGCTCATCTTCATTAATCACTAGGGGTAAGGGTGGCTCTATGTGATCCCGGGTAACCTCTTTTGCTGATGAATTTATGAGCTGAATGGGATTGTTCCTAAAGACTCGACTACTGTGGGTCACTCTCAATACTCCTTCCATCACCCTTGTTTCGGCAAGCGTCTGCCAAGGCATTACGGATGCTCCATCCTCCTCTTAGTATTCTTTAACTATTAAGATGGACCCTCACTTCCGTCATAGGAGGGCATTCCCCTAAGGGTAAAATCTGACACTTCGTCCTCCCTCCAACTTGCAAGGAACTAGCTTCTTCCTCCATAGCCGCATCTAGCTCTCTCCAATCATCAATAACCATGATGCGCTCCTCCCTACTAGCTTGTGCCACCAATCTCAACACTTGCTCTTCTGGAAAACTTGAATCTACAATACAAATCCGCACACCGATCTCATTCGCCAACCTATCCAACTTCCTACCTTCCTCCAACAGCATCTCCAAGCTCATTATTCTCAAACAAAACAATCTCTTGTTATAAAACTAGCAGGTTCATCCCATTATTCTTCCTATCATCGAATACTCATCCATCCTCACCTTCAATGTCACTTTGATCGATAACCACCTCCGGGCATACTCGTAGAAGCTCTTTGCCCTTCATTTTGGGTTCAGGATATTAGCTCTCGCATCCCTATCTCCGAGTATTCCAAGAACAGGAAGTGCTCCCTGAAAGCACCAGAAATCCTCTCCTAGTCCTCCTTTACAGCCTTAGGTGGGAAGGCATACCATTCTACGGCTATCCCCTACAAAGAACAAGGGAAAAATACAGCCATTAACTCATCAGAAAAACCTTTCACCCTCATCAAGGCTTCAAACTTCAGAAGATGGAAGGACGGTGAGTCCTTTTCATTAAACACGGGCATCTCATACAAATTAAAATCTAGGTCCTTAAGCTGAAAGGACCTACCAAATCCAATAGAACTGGCTCCTTCCTCCAAGACTTCTAGAACACGCCTTTCATCCACCCCTATGCCTATCACCATCACAAACTCCCTAGTCGCTTCCCCGACATACCTCAGGACTTGCTTCTCCTCCATTCTAGAACTTATCATCCTAACCGCTCAATTGAATTGCGAGAGTGGATTGGTTTTCATACTCAGCTTCATCCTTGGATCCGCCACCACCCCATCTTTGACCAGCTTCTGAATGGCCCTCAAGAGATCTTTGTAATTATTTATGCGGTGACCTACTGCAACATGATAATTGTAGAAATTATGCTTATCATCATGTCTAGGTCATGACCAGGTCTTCAGGCTGTCAAGCTTATTCAATTCTCGCAACTTTGTAAAGAGGAAGCCCAAATTAGCCTCATACAGGGAAATCCCATTGTACTCTTCCTTCAACAGCCTCACTGCAGCTACTAGTTCAGATTGGACCACTTGAACCGTGGTTTGTTTACCCTTAAATTATGGAGGGTTGGAGGATGACGATCCTAAGTCATTCTTCTTGAACCATATCTTACTGGGGGTTGCTCGCTGGCGTCTCCAAGGACTCAATCCACTCCATTCGCTCTGCCTTTTCGAATACATCGGTGTAGGAAGAAAAGGTATCGGTCCCCAATCTCTTCCTGTATGTGGGTAAGGCCCCAGCCAACAACTTCACGATCATCTTCGACAAACTAAGACGATCCTTCAATAAAACTTGAGTGGCCATCCATCTGCTATAGTAGGGCTTGAACATTTCCTCAGGCTTCTACCTTAAGGCCTACAGGTTTTGCATGGTCGTCTTCATTTACGAGTTGAAGCCGTATTGTTCTACCAAAGCCGTAAAGAGGCATTCCAGTTATGAGACACCTCCATTGGTAGGTTGTTATACCATTGATTGGCTAGGGCTATTAGCATCACAATGAACATCTTTGCGAGTATTTTATCACTGACATGATGAGCTCTCATCACCGTTTCATAATTTGTCAAGTGAGCCTAGGGATCTCCCTCTCCATTAAACTTTACCAACTGTAGAATAACAAAATTCTCTAGAAGCCAACCATTATTCATAGCTATAAGTGGGGTCAGGTAATTGCCAAGCTGAAATCCTAGGTACTGGTGAGCATGAGCTGCCAAGAATTATTGCGACAGCTCTTCTATACTGGGCTAGGGAATAGAATGGCCCATCTCTGGCCTAACTTGGCCACCAAACTAATTAGACGGAGCTTGGGGATATACAGGACCCCTGGGAGGAAATGCAGAAGTTGGTTGGGCTGAGAATTAACCCTGATACTGAATCGTTGGTGCATTGAAACCCTCACCATACTCAAAAGATGGAACTTGCATAGTAGGAACAAACCCCGACTAGGGGAGAAGACCCTGTGAAGGAGGGATGAAACTAGAAGATACCACTCTTGGCCTTACACTCGTAGCGAACTGTTGGAAATTCTGCTGATACTCCGACGGTTTGAGATAAGTTGGCGGATCCACAACTAACTGATCTACCATGATTCTAACCTAGCCACTGCTATCCGAGCCCTGCCTAATACTGAAGCTTGTCTACCCTAGTCTAGGGGGAAACTCAAACTACCCAACTGCTTGCGAGCCCCCTACACTGAGCTGGCCACTATAAGATGGGAATGCTTGAGGAGCAGAGCTTGGTCTCCTCATCATGGGGTGACTCGCAGTAGTGGGACCTTATAGATTCTTGATGAGCTCCTAATCTGATGGTCTACCCTCGGGTTATCTAGGGTGGGCATGAAACTGCATAGCCTGAGCGAATTGGTTGCTGTAGAGAATCACCGAAAGAGCATTAGCTACGTCCTAGCTTGACCCAAACTATAGGGCCGCCGGCCCATCCTAACTGCGCTGATCATCTTCCCCCCGAAGTATTCTACTGCTCTACCATTCCCAGAATCTACTCTGAACCAAAGACTAAACCTTGATCCAAACTGAAACCTAAACCTGAATCTAAACTTGAACCTTTGCTGGAATTCGTATGTGGAAGACCCTCTATGAATGATTCTGCTTAGCGAGCCACAATGGGAGAGATTTGGATGAGCCGATTAGCTAACCTCCTCCAAACCTTAACTGAAGAAGATTCAATCAATCGTCAGCAAAAATGAAATGCATGCTTGATTGACTTGAGACTGATGCGTGAAATGTTCATGTAATGGCTGCGATACAAGGGTTAGCATGCTATGGTGATGAATAAAATCATTACCAGCCTAGAAAACTAGCTAAAAGAAAAGTAGGTTTGCCAATCCTTTTGAAACAAATCGATGATGGTCACCTATTATCCATGTGGTAACAAGCTATTCAAAAGTGGTATGTTTGTCAATCCATATGAAACAAACTAAAATGTAATTAAGGTTTACTATACTGCCCATGTGGCAATACGTAAAGGGATGCCATTTCATAGAAAAGTTGGTAAGTTTACCAACCCTTTTGAAACAAACAGATAGAAAATGACAAGGAGTTACGCATTGTCCAAGTGATAATGTGCTTCTGATTTTGAGAACTAATTGCTATGGATTGCTCTTAACAAGTTAAAGTTCAGGTAAAATAATGTGTTATACCCTATGGTTTATCACTTCAAATGGGTGGAGGTTCGAGTGCCGAGCAAGCATTGCTATAACCAAAGATATCCTACCCCAGGTGATGTTGTCTTGTCTTGTCTTCGAATTCTAAGTTCAAGTTCTGGTAAAACTGTGTTTTATACCCTAGGGTTATAAGTCCATGATTCTAAGCAAATAGAGGTTTGAGTGCCTAGTAAGCACTATCTCGAACATGGGTGGTCCTAACCCTAGGTGACGCTGTCTCATCACGTCTTTCTAACTCTAGGTAGTCGATGTTAGGCTAATGACATGTGTGTGTATAATTCGTGTCTGCATAACAAAACATGGCTTAGCATGATGCTTTACGTGAAATAAACTTAGTGATGTGATGAACACATAGCACACAACGTATCACTTCCAACCTTATTTCTTCCTCGTATGAGGGTTAGGCTTCTAAATCTAGGCTTGGGTCATCTTAATATCGTGAAGTATTAAGGAGCGAACCTGCACGAAAGATGCATTTGTTTTGGTAAACCTAGGGGAAGTATCTATGATTTCCTTATATGAGTTTGGTCATGGGCTGTTAATGTAGAAGGTTCTTGTTGCACTACGATACACTCCAACCCTCTCCCCAAATAGGTGTGAACGAGGGAGTAACATGTGATATGACAACAAGTGATCCACCCACTCAAGTATCTTTGGTCGCCATGGGGTTTCAAATGATACTTTCACAAGCTTCACGGTAATAGGAGCATCCTAATCTTAAAGGCTAAGCCATCTAATGCATATGCTTTTGTTCAATATTTTAAATGTGTATTAACTCATTTGACAACTATTCAATACTCATCTAAAATCTTAAAAACTTTTTTTAAATTTAAAAAAGAATCCCCAGTGGAGTCGCCACTGTGAGCGGATGATGTTCGACCCATACAGTTGCCGCGAGGCGCCGGCCCCATGAGACAAGGCATGGGGTTTTCAAAAAAAGAGTTTATATGTTGATTAAAAAACCATGTTGGAAAGAGAGTTGCTTAAAAGTGATTTTCAAGCTTAAAAGACCCGAGACCTAAATCTCTAGTTTATGTTATAGAGTAACCTACTGGATCAGCTCTTCCTGGAAAATTTGGTACAGCTTAGATCCGTTTGCCTAATCCGTACCATAAAACAGAGATTCGGGTTAGGATGAGTTACCTATTTCATTATCATTTGAGTTCAATTATACTTGATAGAAACCATGTTTATAATATTCGAACTAAACTAGATATTTTCGGTTTATGTTATAGTTTATCACACATGCATAATACGGTAAGTAAAATTATGGAAAGTAAACACATAGGAAATTTAAATGCGCCTAGTATATGGGGGATTAATTACATCATTGTGTTAGGAGTTTTACAAATCGCCTAAATACATCGAAATCTAAGGGATACAATTGCCTAAAATACATCGATATCTAACAAATATTACATTTGATTTTGAAAAAAAAAAGCGATCTCCGAAGGAAATTAAATCCTAACATACATCTATCCTAAACTACTTGCATCCACAAAGGTTAGCACAAATACGTCACATCACAAGTAATTGCAAATATGTTCATCTTGA
The DNA here is from genome assembly GCA_949673415.1 of Euphorbia schlechtendalii. Lineage (NCBI taxonomy): Eukaryota > Viridiplantae > Streptophyta > Magnoliopsida > Malpighiales > Euphorbiaceae > Euphorbia > Euphorbia schlechtendalii. The sequence goes on from CATIWQ010712344.1 coordinate 38,551, forward strand.
TTTCTTTGCAAGACCCGGGCGGTCTAATTTAAAACATCGAGAAATTTGAAATTTCTTTTTCGTAAAAAGGGTTCATTTTATACACATAAGTTATTTAATCATTTTTTAGTGAAAATGCCACATGTGAATGTTTGTCGGGTCGGTTATCGAGGAACTTCGGTTCCCTTCATCGGGGTTTCCTAACACACTTCATAATAATATTGATGGAAGATAAATCTAAGTTAAAAAAATGTAAATGATGGCGTTATAGAAATCATTTCGAAGAGAAAACCATTAAAGTTGATAAAATAAAATCTCGGTAAAGGGGAATTGACTTCAACCATCTAAACTCCCTTTGGAACGATCTCGGGTTCATAAAATCTTGACATATACACATTATATTACTTAAAAACTCAAGTTTCAGACCAGAATGATCACCATTGACCCCTCTTGAACATAAATCAAAATCTGGAAATTTTACGAACATTCTGCCTGTGTTTTGCTTAGGAACTATTATCGTTAACAGCATAAGTGATGTTGTTAACGACATCAGTAATTTTGTTAATGGTATTGCAATGCCATTAACGGTGTCGCAATGTCGTTAATGGCATTATAGAGACTAAACACTTGTAGTTTTTTTTTTTACAATTTTTACATTTTTTAACTATCAAGCACAAACATATGATACAAACAAGTGAGACACGACTATATGAACTCAGAGGCTTACCCCATTACCTTGAATCCACTTCACTCGGTCCACAAAAATCCTCGAAAAGTCCTCCTCATTTCTTTGGTTCAGTTTGGGGTTTTGTCAAAAAAAGGGATAAATGATATTTTCTTTGAAGGGAAGCAAAACTCCCTAAATATGAGTCTTAACAAGATGAAGTAAGGAAGTAGAAATCCTTCTTCTCTGGAGTTTAGACTTCCGAAAACTTAAAAATTTGGAAAATGATCGAAAACGGACTTGAAGATTGAAAACTTCTAAATGAGTAAAAATGCTTGTTGTAGACACTTAAACCAAGTTCTATTGAGCTAGAACTCAGTAGAAAATGTCTTAAAAGAACTCTAAACCTCTAGTTTGCATAAGCTTTCAATATACCTTCCGAAACAAGTGAACTAAACCTCAAACTTGTCTAAATGACCCAAGATAACCCAAGTTCATGCCTTATCCTCAAACGTACACACTCAAGTTCAAGAAATATAAGTTAAAAGAAGTTAAAAGATGATTACTCAGTGTTTTAAAAATCGGGCTAGGTGGTGCCTAGGCGCCGCCTAGGCGGGATTTTTAAAAACACCGCCGTAATTTTGTAAAATCAGGCGGTGTTAGGCGGATGGCGGATCAGGCGGCGCCTAGGCGGTCCTAGGCCGCCTAGGCACCGATTTTTTAACTAAAAAATTAATATTTTAATAAAAAAATAACATAAAAAAACAGTGTTTTAAAATTCGGGGCCTAGGTGGGATTTTTTGAAACACAGCAGCGATTTTTTATTATTTTATGTTTTTTACGTTATTATATATTAAACAGAATTGTTAATGTTATCATTTTATTGTATTAGACTATTAGTATTTATATTATAATAATTATTATGTATTATTAAATATTAAAATAATAAAAAAAATTGAATCCGCCTAGGCCCCGCCTCTGCCTAGCTCCCGCCTAGCGCCTAGCGCTTTTTAAAACATTGCTTAAAAATGACAACATACATAAGGTTAACATGGTAGATCGTAGGTTATAGGATTAAACGATATGTTGAATAGAAGATTATATTGATGAGGTGGTAAAATAGGCAAAACATTTATAAAAGTAATCACAATATATTATCTATTTGATCTTCTATTATGTTTTTTAAAATAAAAAAATAAAATCATTTGCTAAATCTCTAGTCAATAAATAATATTAAATTAGTTATTCAATCTTCTATTTGATTGTTTACATGTTGAAGATCAACATTTTTTACGTCATGTTTAGATTGAAGAGAAAAAATATAATATTTAGCGTGGAGTTATTTTTTAATTTATTTTCTAATCTTGCTTAATTGTCAAGAAAATTGATAGAATGAACTATCTACTAACAATGCTCTATGTATATATATTGTTCTATCTAATTCTATAATTATATATGTTCTAATAATTATAAACGAATTCCATCTAATTCTATATGATGGAAAACATAAACAGAAACGAATTCGGATTCTAACATTTTCCATGTGTCCAAAATCGAAGAATGCCTGATCGAATGTCGAATTGGATATATCTCACGGTTTGTCGGAGTATGGATATGTATACACAACTTATGTAGTGATGAAAATCGATAACGATATATATATATATATATATATATATATATATATATATATATATATATATATATATATATATATATATATATATATATATATATATATAAAAGAAATGGAAATGGTTAATTGCAATTGAATCCTTAAACTCTTGATTATTTGCAATTAATTTTACAAATTTCTATAACTTTTCAATCTAGTTCAAATAATTAAATTGAATCGGATTCTTTGACCCGATTGACCCGCTGATGAGTGGACCTAATATTTCCAACACTATATAAATAAATAGATTTTAAAAAAATATATTAAATGGGGAAGCATATTTTATTAAATAGGCAAATAGGAATATATATTCCATCAAAATATTATATTAAATCGAAATTTTATTACATTAAAATAATTATTAGATGTATATTTTTGTTCGATAGCTATATAAAGTCAATTCCCACTTGTTTATAAAAAAACATTGAAAATATGATTTCTAATACAATACTAGAGACTTGCATACTAGTAGGGCAATAATCCTTTTAAAAGTTAGACTCATGAAACTACTTGAGCTAATGGCCTACCGTAATTCTAATACAAAACGCGTGTAACATAAGATAACTCTGCTGAGTGTTGAGTTTTTATTCAACAAAAATTTCTATCAAGACTAAACATTCGACACCTATGTTCAAGAAGGTTAGATACCATATCATGAAAATAATTAACCCGAAAACATAAGCGTATATATCGTAAAATTGTGGCTGTTGTGGTATTGCTTAGACAAGGCACACTAATTAAAAATGTCATTTAGACGTTTAGATAATAAGTAGAGTAGTATTCCTTTTAACTCTATTATTAATAAAGGATCTCAATTCTTTTCTCATCTGAAAAAGCAAATATTCTTCAGCTTTTATCTTCTCCTTAATTATCTTAACAGTCATGGTTTCTCCAGATGTTGCAAGGAATGTGATTGGTGTTATAGGTATATTTTTATTTTTATTTTTTCATATACATGGCAGCAAAATATATTTGATTGCAAGAAAAGCTACCATAGCTTGCACAATAATCAAAAGTTATTGCTCTGTATATGATAAGAACTAAGTTTTGCCAACTTTATTGTATCTTTTCATGCAACAACTATGTAGAAACAATATTTTTTTATTATAATTGTTAAATAAGTTGACTCCTATTTTGTCTATGGTTAATTGCAGGATATATTATTTCATTCCTCTTGTTCATATCACCAATGTGAGTTTTTTTTTTCTTTCAAGGCTTTAATTATTGAACACTGATGGAAGTCGGCCTTGAATTTCCTTTGTTCTTTTGAAGTCTTTGGCAAAATGTGTTATGAGTATTGCAAACTTGATAAAACAGAGAAATCTAGTGGAGAAATCTGTTTCACTAATAGAAAGTGAACTACAACATCTATTTATGTTAGGTCCCGAACAGATAATTCGGTAGCCGGGTGATATGTGTTAACTAAAATAGATTCGCAACAACAAGTAGAATAAGTAAAGCAATAAAGAGACACAGAGATTTAAGTGGAAACCCTTGAAAGGAAAAAAAAACCACTGGGCACCGATAACTCCACTA
>CATIWQ010712466.1:0-30000 GCA_949673415.1 Euphorbia schlechtendalii
AAGGGTTTCCCTAAGTGACCAGAAGTCCCGCTCTAAAGCCTTGAAGATTGCATAGGAATTTCAGGTAACAATAAAAAAAAGATCAAACTGTGTTCAATTTGAGAAATTGATACGATGGGGTAACATGAGATTGTGAAACTGAAACAGGGGTTGAATCGGCGGGATTAGGAGGAAATGGCAAGAGCCAAATAGAGATAGTAGGAGATGAAGTAGATGCAGTAGAGCTAGCAACTTTACTGAGAAAGAAAATAGGATACACAGACCTAGTAAGCGTAAGCGCAGTTGGGGAAAAGAAAGAAGAGAAAAAGGAAGAAGGTAATGTTCAAATTCAACCAGTGGGTTGGCCATATCAATACGGCGGTCCACAAGTGTTTACTGTTCAGGACTACCCTTACTATTATCCTTCTAATCCTAATAACAATTGCTCCATCATGTAATTAACCTTAAACACATCGATGATTTTATACATTATCTCTGCTTTTAACTCCTGAATCTTGCACAACACTTGTGGCTCTGAGGCTGAAGAGATTTTGAAGCAAGATGATGAGTTTTCTCTGGCTGATTATGTCTCTGTTTGTAGCAACTTAGAAACTGTTCGTTCACTATTTTTTTTCAAATTTTGGCAGTTGTTTACAGTGTAAAATACTTGTATAATGTAATATATTTGTATAAGCTCGACATCACAATATTGCGGGGAAAGACGAAAGTTTTTTTTTAAATGGTTTTTGTTTGCGCTAATTCTCACCTACGTATAATCTTTACAATTTTCTACGTGAACTACAATTTTGTTTTTTAAATTTGTTTACGGTGCTCTTGGTAAAGAAATTTAAAAACAATAAAATCTAAATAATATGGAATTATGTATAATAAATACATAATTATACATTTATTTAATACAACAGGGCTGTAATTCATATCATATATTAGTCGAGCTACGACGAGTTTAGTCTTGACCGAACCATAATCCTAATTTTCTCGCCCAAACCCTCCCAAAGTAGGTTGGGCTTTGGCAGGCTTATCCACAGCCTTATTGAAAGATTGGAAAAAAAATTAAATCTGATCTATGTTTTTATCTTCAAAATTGAATTGTGTGTTGTCTTGGGTATAGGTGTACCTACAAGACAAAACAAGGTTAGAGGGGCTAGCGTTGTGACCGACGTAGCCTTTCTAATGCTTAAGTTAGCGATAGAATTACGAGAGGAGGCAGAGAATTATGAGAATTCGATATCGTACCTTTGAAGTTTAGTACCTTTATATAGGTGCCAATGAGTCTAAAAAAAATTAGGATTGAGTCATCATCGGACAAAGATTGTATTTATCCCTAATTTGACATTATCTTCTTGTTAGGATAAAGTTTTATCCCAATCAGAATGAATCTTTTGCTTGTAGAGAAAAACTTAGAATTGTATTCCAAGTTATCAAATGAGCCTCCCTCAGACCGTTTGAATCCTTTTAAGGTTGAAAAATTCGCTACTTTTGCTTTGCAGCTTTTATCATTTTGACACACTCATTGAGGCGAGTACGTATCCATACATTTACCATCATGTGACGATTTGACTGTTTAAACAATTCCGCTTTTGGCTCGTTGGCTATGCGATATGCAACCATGAGACTATTTCCTACAGCTGTTGGTAGGTCCCTTTTTGGTTCGTTGCCTATGTTTGGAGTAATTGTGCCACGAGACTATTTCTTGTGATGTCCACTTTTAGCTCCTCGCATTTGTTTGGCGGAATTGTGCCATTGGACACATTAGCATTTAGCTGACATGTGATCTTTGTAAAGATATCAACTCTCGTTTTGAGTTTCCTTAACGGATGATGCGAAGCTAAATTTTCTTTGTCTTGCTTTGTCAAGTTGAATAAATAGATTGATGGGTTCTCTTTCGTTGTAGTTTTGCACCATCAACCAGAAATTTTATCAAGCTATACAAAGAAAAAAGATACTTTGCAAAAATAGTTCACATTATCATCATAAAAGAATACAGAAAAGCAGTGTTAAAATTCCACGGCAATTGATATGCCTTGAATATAATAAAGAACAACTTAGATACAAAAAAAAAAAAAAAAAGTTTTTGAAGCAATTGTTGATATCGTACTAAGTGTGCCTTTAACCAAGCTCTATACCAGTTGACCTGCACAGGAGTGTTCCTTGACAAAGCTCTAAGTTATAAGGTCTTGGCGTCTCCATTTAGTCTTAAGCCGTTGGAGGGCTCCGGCTGTTAAATGAATAGTTTGACCAAATGTCAAATAAATTTACGTAGCAGCTAGTAATTTTCTCTGGCGTTGACTGAATGACCATGTACTGGGCGTATACTAGCTATCCCCTTAACCGAATGAGTGAATGTTTTCAGTTTCTCAGGCCGAAAGCATAACTGAACGTTCTGGTTCCTGAGTAAAATAAACTTGGCCCAAAATTGGAATCAAGGAGCAACTTGAATTTTCTTCCGAATAATGAGATAATTTTGGCCAAAACTCTCAAAACTATTCAAAGAATATGTTAATGGGTCCGCCTAATGCATTACTTCAATTTTTCGCCAATTGAATAATACGGAGGCACTGATTTTGAAAAAAATTGCATCCGCGATGACCAAAACCTTTAATGGTGATGCGCCAAAGTTGGATCGGTTAGGCAAATCTTAAAGGCCTAAAGTAATCTCTGTCTGCCAAAATTAGTAATATGATCGAATCAGTGTATCAAGTAAAATAAACTTCGCTTATCCCTGGTTGAGCACCATTGATGATGTCATGCATATTGCTTCTTTGGTTTCACTATTGTTGGTCATAAGGTTTGACAAAGCTCTCGAGTTTGTGCTAGGAAGTACGTTATACTTTGAAAGGGAAGCATATATTAACATATAATTTGGATGATTAATTCCAATTAATTTGGAGAAAATAATAGAACATTTTAATCATTAGTTCAATAATTAGAATTAGTTCTACCCAACAAGAATGTGTCACAAAATATTACAATGAAGATAATAAACATAATCATGGAGATCAAACAACGTGTCAAATTATTCTAGCTAAATTGATAGCAGATTTAACAGAGACACGTTAATGAGAAACCAAGCCTTGCAATTGATCAAAACATGTAACAGTCCTAAGCTATGACTAGGTCCTGTAAATGATCAAAACTCTCGCTTTTGTTGCTCCTTCACCCTGCAATATGCACTTCTATCCCAAAATTGAGCACTTGTTTGAATTAATCGACAACATAAGCCATTAGTTCAATACTATGGGGTTTTACTATTGGTTGAAAAAAAATTCTTTATTGTAGTCTCTTAAATTAAATATATGCTTTAGGCTTCTGATATTAGACAAAATAGAGATTTGTGTCTTCACAAATCCATTACTAATCGGAGAGCACATGCCATAATTTTATCAGAATCTATTAATAATAATAATAGTGGTGAACTTGGTATGCAAATAATAGACAAATAAGACATGTAAATATATCTCTGTATTTGTGAGCGCACATTCTCCGAATGTTGAAATTAATCTCGCTGACTTGTAATATTTTGATCTGGACAAAATAATTATATAGGGGAAACACAAATAAAAAAATAGGAGGTTATTGGACAAACTAGTTATATGGGGGAAACACAAATAAAAATATAGGAGGTTATTCGTTAAAATCAAATGGAGTTCATAATGGATGACTCGGCAATTGAAGTTAGTTTTTTCAAGTTCCCGGTTGAAGAAAACTTAGATTTGAGGTGAATCTTAAGTTAGCAAGAGAATTAAAAAATGAGGCAGTGAATAATAAAAATTGGATTTTGTAGAGCCTTTTTATAGGTGTCAATGAGCTCTAAATAGATTAGGATTGAGTCATAGTCGGATAATTCTTGATGTGACATTATCTCCTTGTTAAAATAGAGTTTTATTTCGATTAGAATAAGTATCTTACTTGCAGAGAAATTTTCAGAATTTTATCCCGAATAAGAATTATTTTCCAAGTTATTAATTGATAAAGTTTATAAACGAAGCTGATTCTGTATACTGCTTCTGGTGTCAAAAGATTATCGTTTTAAAATTCTTATCAAAACCAATAAAACATTTATTACTCTATTAAAATTACTAATGTATCCATTTTACTTTATTATAAAATTCTTCATCTTCTTAATTATTACCTTATAATTTCATTTTATACTTAATTTCTTTCCCAATTAATACTACATCCGGTCAATAAAACATTTATTACTCTATTAAAATTATTAGTTTATCATTTTTATTTTATCATAAAATTCTCTTTCTTCTTAATTATTACTTTATAATTTCATTTTATACTTAATCTCTTTCTTAATTAATATAAGTGTAAATTAGGAATAAAGTGTGGAATGTTGCATTGATATATGAGAATGATAAAAAAAAATTATATCTTAAATAAAACGATAATCTTTCAGTATCGGAGAGAGTACAAGGGTAAATAAGGAAAAAAATGTTGAGGGCATGTTTAGTTGTGGAAAAATAGAGTAGTTTTTCAGAAAATTTTTCTAAGAAAATTGAAAAATTGAAATTGTTGTTTAGTTTTAATATTTTTCAATTTAGAAAACTGTAAAACAGTTTTCTGATTCTTCCATTTTATACCTTGCAACAGAAAATACCTTTTTGATGTTTTCTGAAATTTTCCAAATTGAACAAACACAATATTATTTAACCAGTATAAAACTTTATAATTTAATTTATTTTATACATAGTTGTATAATTACTTGTTAATAACTAACAAATGCACTTTTTTATTGATATATTTTTAGTTTTTTTAATTGAAAGAGTGGTTAAAAGAATGAAATGGGCTAGGTTAACAAACTTTATTGACACCCCTTAAATACTTGTATAATTTTATTTTATTAATTTTATTATTTTTGCTATTTACTACTTAACTTTTTATTGCATAATTTTTACTTAATAAATATAATTTATATATTTTTAATTAATCGCTTATGATTTTTAACTAATAAAATCTAAATTTATTATTTAATAAAATTAAAAAAATAAAAAATTATACATAATATGTTTTCTATTTTTTAAAATTTGAATAAAAGATAATTAAAAATGAAATCATTATGCTTTTGTAGAGTGACTATTACCATTAAAGAATTTTAGAAGTGTGAGATTCTGGGTTCGAACTCCATAAATAACAAAATTAGCAAAAATGCTACCATAAATCTAATGAAAATAAAACAATTTTTAAAAGTTAATTTCATACTCTAAAATTGTCAATTTTAAGTATATATCAAGTTATATAAGAATTAACTCAAATTTATGATTCAACTAAAAGATTTTTAACTTTATTATTGATTAGTTTAAAATTTATATTTGTTGATTATAATTTAATTTGTAAAAGTTTTCTTGTCATTTGTAATATTTTTAACGATAAAATTCAAATATATCAATGGTTTTTTTTAAAAAAAATAAAAACAGATATTAGAAAACTAAATAAACATGAGCATGTTTTCTGTTTTTCAGTTTTCTATTTGGAAAATAAAAAACTAGAAAAATTGAAAAATGAAAAGAAAATTGAAAACAGAAAAAGAAAACAGTATTCTGAAACTAAATATGCCCTGAATGTTGCATTGATATGTGAAAATAACAAACAAAATGAAAAATTAAATTTTAACTAAAGTCTTGTTTATTTGCAGGAAAATATTATGCAAGAAAACATTTTCCAGATTTTCTGACGTTTGTTTGATATGAAAAAAAAGTCAAAGGAAAATATTGTGCAAGTTAATATGAAAATATAACATAAATTAAGGAAAATGTTTTTCATAAAAAAAGTTGGGATTTACATCACATTCTTTACTATTATCACCACCATTTCTTCCATTTACACTAACACACCCAGCACTTTCTCCATTTCACTATTATCATTATCACCACCTCCTCCACCTCGTCGCCACCGCTGCCACCACCACCACCACCACCTCTCTACCCTGCCAGCACTAACACCACTTCCATCAAGACATTATCATTTCCTCCACCATCACTTACACCAACACATCCAACACTCTCTCCAGCTCACTAATGTCACTGTCATCATCACCACCACCACCCAAACACCACCACTTCCTCAAGCACCAGATCAATACTTTCGTCACTTTCTCCACTGTCATCACCACATTAATTCATTCATCTACATTTATTTTTATATTAAAATATAATCGATATTTTAATATAAATTTTTATATAATAATAATTATTTTATATTTACATATTTTACAATATATATATATATATAAATTTGTGTTTGAATATTTTTTAGAAATGTAAATAAACATAAAAAAATATTTTATAATGATGTAATCAAACATAGAAAAATAATTTATTTTCCTGAATAAAATTTTCTTTTACGTAATATTTTTCTTTACATATTTTTTTCTGCAAATAAACGATGCCTAAAATGTCAATTTTTTAACAGGCGAGGGAGTCGTAGAAAACGAATTGACTTATCCGATTTATTCCTGGTCTTTCTTTATCAATAAATTAGACTTGCGGCTACAACCATTCCAACATTAGTTATCTTAGACTCTTAGTCAGATATATTTTTAAATCTTGCAAACCACATTAATGCCCTTTCATATAATCATGACAGCATTCAAAAATAATTAATATGTAAATATAATTACACTATTACTCTGTGTTAAATAATTACAATACCAAAATTTGTTTGAAAAATTTAAATTTAAAGCTCTACGCCATTGAATATAAACATCAAAGCCTAATATAAATCCTAAACATTAATAAATATAATATACAACATGGTTTGATTAGTTCTACATGCAGATGACCTGAAAAGAACAGCCTCATTTTTATATGTGGTCCAACATATCCAATCAATTGAATATGTATCTTAATGAAGTATTTTATTAAACAAATAAAAGTCGTAATGTAAAACGCCTAAAATTCTGAAGAAAATATCACCAAAATGTCTTATATAATCTCATTCAAGTTTGTTTAATGGTTAAAATTCAATTTATATTCCTAAAATATAAAAGTATAAATGAATTGTACATTAAGACCACTTTGACCAGGTTGGGCTTCAGTTTCCAAGTATTTTCTAAGTTTAAAGAAGGTAAACTTAAAAAAAATACCTATAATTTCGGACATTTTTAAAAAGGGGTTGTGATATTTTGGGTCCCATAAGGGGATTAGTGATTTCATACCGTTAGTAATTAAGAGATTTTGTACTAATTCTGTCAAAAAAGATGATGTGGCATAACGGTAGTTTAGGAATACCAAATTTTTTTTTTCTCTTTTTGCTTCAAACCTAAACATCAACCAATTTCAGCTACATGCTCAACAGATCTCCTTCTTTGTTTTCACTTCTCTCCATCTTCTTGCAATCGACTTCTCAAATTTTGTGGAATGAAAGAGATGGAAGTAGTTTAAGTGGTTGAGAACGGTTGGGTTGGTTGATTCTCGAGGTCACTATTGCCTCTTCCTTCAAGAAGCCATTGTCATCTGCAACTCTATGTCTGCAATCGGTCCTTCACCTAACTTTTTCCTTCCTTTTGTTTCTGATACCCAAATGGTATCTTTGTCAATTCCGTTCTTCGTGGGGTCTTCGGGTTCCTTCATGCTCCATTGAGGTACCCGTCGAGTACCTACAAAATAAGGCTTAGCCGGGGTTCCGGCAAAGCCCCTCCGATGCTTAAGTCAGTTCTTAAGATGGAGGAGAATGAGAGCTTTGTTGTATGGAGTTTTTTAGTTACCTTATGGAGGAGATTGGCTTCTCTTTTATAGATAGAAAGTCATGATGATGATAGCAAGTGGGCCTAGATATAAGCATAGGCTTAGGGCGGCCTAGCTAGGAGTAGGCTTAGGTGTAGATAGGCTTATCCTGATATCAGGAGTCCCCCTTTGGTCATTGAGGCTCTTTAGGGCCGAAGCTGGTGATGTTTACATCCATATCGTCAATGGAGTAATTTCGTTTGTTGAGGTTGTGATTTTACGCTGTGCACCTACGAGTATAATACATGATAGCGCCTGATAACTGTGCTGAGGGGACCACTGGGGATCGCAGCCTGTGGGCTGTGATGCTTTAATTTCAAAGCATAAGAGCGCCGAGGGGAGCACTAGGGATCGCGGCCTGCGGGCAGTAGGAGCGCCGAGGGGATCACTAAGGGTCGCGGCCTGCGGGCTGTGATGCTTTACTTTCAAAGCATAAAAGCGCCGAGGGGGGCACTAGGGATCGCGACTTGTGAGCTGTGATGCTTTAATTTCAAAGTATAAGAGTGCCGAGGGGATCACTAGGGATCATGGCCTGCGGGTAGTAGGAGCGCCGATGGGATCTCTAGGGGTCGCGGCCTGCGGGTTGTGGTGCTTTAATTTCAAAGCATAAAAGCGCCGAGGGGATCTCTAGGGATCTGACCCTGCGGGCTGTTGAACTTGCTCTAATTTCCAAACATAAGAGCACCGAGGGGATCGCTAGGGATCTGACCCTGCGGGCTGTTGAACTTGCTAAAGAAAAGGGTTTTTGCCCTCGATAAATTTTATAGCTCCCTTCGTGAACCTGAAATTGAATTCAACTAGACAAAGAAAAAGGATTTTGCCCATGTAATTTCCTATAAATAATGTATAATGTAAGTCACAGTAGGCATGTGCCTTGGATGAATCAAGTATAAATGATGTTTGGGTTATGCTGAATCATTTGGGACCAAGTGACAAATTCTAGTTGCTAATGGAGGGGAGCTTCTGTATTAGGCATGCCCCTGTATACTAATTAACCGGATTCGGTGAAACAAACTTCCACTTGATGAGATTATTGCCCTTGCTAACTTTGGAAAGGTTTAAGCTGCTCTTGCTTGCCCTCATTTGTCATGACATCAAATAATCAATCAGATATTAAAAATATGAATGTGTAAATTACATTTTAACATCAGCAAGCAGTGTATATCATATTGATTACTCAAATTCAAATATGAACTGTAGCGTGTATGAGCAAGTTGCATAATTCACAAATCAGATTTAATGGTCATTCTTATACCAGTCAATGGAGAATCAAATATTATAGCCACAATGTTCCAAATTTAATTATCACAAGAACTGGCCCATAGGGAAAAATCATAAATGATGGTAATTGTCATTGGGGACTAATAAAGCAAAGACCTCGCCAAATTTGATGCAAATCAGGTTTAGGAATCATGATAATTAAGCAAAGACTAAGCAAGTCTTATCAAATTTAAGTTTGAACATGGATATGGGAGGAGCCTTGGGGTTCAGATAACCGACTAACCACAATCATCAATTGATAAAGGAAACACTTACCGGACCAGTTAGTGACCCAAAGTTAGGAGCGATGGAAGTTAGACAATGGCCGAACCGAAACAGTGGTGGTCGAAGGTTTGGTGGTTGGAGTTTATCGGGATTGAAAAGGCCGAAGCTGAGTGCCGATCACCCATGCCGAAGCTAGGTGGGTCACGCCTAATGAGTGAAAACGCCGAATGCGTGCAAACACCGAGGGTGCCAAAAAGCTGAGGCTCGAATGGACCAAGCCGAACCGCTGAATCGTTGAAGCATGGATGGGTCACGCCGAACCGCCGAAGCTTGGATGGGTCATTCCGAACCACCGAAGCTTGGATGGGTCATGTCGAACGTTAATTGGGTGACTCCGAGTGCACGAAAATGCCGAAGCTTGAATGGATAACGCCGAACTCATGGAAATGCTGAAGCTTGGCTAGGTCACGTCGAACGAGCGGAAATGCCGAAACTTGAATGGGTCACGCCGAATGTTGAATGGGTGACGCCGAGGGCGCGAAACGTCGAATCTTGAATGGATCACGCTGAACGCGTAGAAACGCCGAAGCTTTAATGCGTGACGCCTAATGCACCGAACCGAAGAAACTTGAATGGGTACCGCCGAACTCGAGGAAATGCTGAAGCTTTAATACATGATGCCGAACGCGCCGAATCACCAAAACTTGAATGGATCACACCTAAGCTTGAATGCAAGATGCCGAACGCGATGAAACTTGAATGGGTACCGCTGAACTCCCGGAAAAGCCAAAGCTTGGATACGTGACACCGAACTCTCGGAACCGCCGATGCTTGAATGGATCACGCCGAACGCGTATAAACGCTGAAGCTTAAATGGGTCCCACCGAACGTGCGGTCGCGCCGAAGCTTGAATGGATCACGCCGAACGCTTATAAACATCAAAGCTTAAATGGATCATGTTGAACGCGTGTAAACGCCGAAGATAGAATGGATTACGCCGAACGCGTGTAAACGCCAAAGCTGAATGGGTCACGCCGAACGCGCGAAACCGCCGAAGCTTAGATGGGTTACGCCGAATGCGCGAAAATGCTGAAGCTTGGATGGGTCACGCCGAACGCGTATATACGTCGAAGCACTAATGGCTCACGCCGAACGCGTATATAAGCCGAAGCTCTAATGAGTCACGCCGAAGCTTAAATGGGTTACGCTGATGGAGAAGCATTAGCCCTCTGATTCCTTTCTTCATTTTCCCTTCTCCTTTACTTAATTAATCACTGAATAATTGTGCTAGCATAACTTGAACATAATATTTCGTATTTCAAATAAGCTTGGAAAGACAGATATGGGTTTGAAAACCCACTCTCCACCTTCTGAGCTTTATTTGTTCAGCCACCATGGGTGACTTTTGTTCAAAAGGAGCTTCTTGAGAGGCAGAGATTTAAGGACGCAGATCCGAAGGTTGAACAAGTGAACTCCACGCTCACCGCACCAATTTGATACCCAAATGGCATTTTTGTCAATTCCGTTCTTCGTGGGGTCTTCGGGTTCTTCGAGTTCCTTCGTGCTTCGTTGAGGTACCCATCAAGTACCTACAAAACAAGGATTGGTCGGGGTTCCGGCAAAGCCCCTCTAATGCTTAAGTCAATTCTTAAGATTGAGGAGAATGAGAGCTTTGTTGTATGGAGTTTTTAGTTACATTATGGAGGAGATTGGTTTCTCTTTTATAGATAGAAAGTCATGATGATGGTAGCAAGTGGGCCTAGATATAGGCATAGGCTTTGGGCGGCCTAGCTAGGAGTAGGTTTAGGTGTAGATAGGCTTATCCTGATATCAGTTTCATTATTTTGGCCCCAATTTTATAATCCAACGATGATGTTTTGGATTTTAAAATTTAAATTCTAAAAAGTCATTTTAATCTTACCCACTTAATTTACAAATCCTTTACTCAAGCACAAACAAAATCTGATGCTCATCTCTCAAAACCACTTTCCATCAATGCTCCCAAACTCACAAATTTCACCGACCACCGGCCTGTTGAAATGGATCTTCAATCTCTGGGGACAAGTTAGTTTTGTATGTTCTTTTTGCAATGTATAATGCATGATATTAAATAGTTCTTTTCATTGTGATTTATGCACAAGGTTTTGTAAATAGGATTGAGGTGTGAATGGATTTTTATTTTCAATTTCTCGAATCGGATTAACAGTGGAATGTTCTAAGACACTGAACTACATTTTTGTGATTAATTATTATGTGATTTAGGGTTAGAAGATGAAAGTGATGATAAATTTTGTGTTTTCCAATTTTATCCCTTGACATGTCATCATTTTTGACGGAGTTAGAAAAAAATTCCTTAATTGCTAACGGTGTGGAACCACATACCTCCATTTGGGACCTGAAATACCACAATCCTCCTTTTAAAAATAGTCGAAACCACATGATACTTTTTTTAAGTTTACCCAACTTCTAAAACACAGATTACGTTTAACATAAAGTAACTTAGGCCCTGTTTGTTTGTTGTAAAATATTTTCCGGGAAAATATTTTCTCAATTTTTCGATGTTTGTTTTAATTGTAAAATAGATCAAAGGAAAACATAAGGTTAGTCAACTGAAAATCCCATTGTAAAAAAGGGAAAATGTTTTCCTCTTAAAAAACAGGGAAAACATTTTCCCCAACTTAAAAGACATTCTACGTTTATATGATTAAGCAAGCAACTCTCTTCCACTCCTTTTTTTAATGAAAATATGCACCCCTTTTTAATACAACACTCTATCAATTTTTTATGGGGGTGTTTTGATCAAATACACTAGTACCTCCCTATATTTTGAAAAAATACTTATACCTCCTCGTGTTTTGTCATTGTCATACTATAACCTCCTTGTATTTTATATTGTCACTTTTTATATTGAATTACATAACATAATATATGTTTATGAATAAAAATTAGTCTTATATATCATATCTTAGATTTTTAGGATTAAAATTACTCAAAAAGGGTTTTTATTGTTATATTATCACGTGTGATCATACATTGAAACTTATAGAAATGTTTTATAAATTACAAAAAAATACTTTCGATGATTATAGATATCGTAATACTAATAAAATAAAAGTAAATATACCAACAAATATTTATTATGCTAACAACTTTGAATAAAAAAACACAAAACTTAAGATACAAGGAGATTATAGTATGATAATGTCAAAACACAAGGAGGTTTAAGTAATTTTTCAAAACACAGGGAGGTACTAGTGTATTTGATAAAAACATAGGGAGGTTATAATTACCGTCAAAATAGTTTACAGAGAAACCATCACCGTCATAAAAGAATATAGAATAGCAGTGTTAGAATTCTACGGCAATCAATATGCGTTCAATATAACATAGAACTATTTTGATATGGAAAAAAAGGAATTGAATGCTTATCTCGTTTTTGAAGCAATTATTGATATCGTAAGAAACACTGTTCTAAAAATCCTCGTCAATGTGCTATTTTGAGGGTCGTCTCCTGATGCGCCTACACCCTGCCGATTAGTGCCTAAGTCTCGCCTAGGCTCGAATCCCCGCCCAAGTCTCTAGAGGCTACGTCCGCCGGACTAGCGCCTAGCGCTTTTTAAGACACTGGTACGAAGTGTGCCTTTAACTAAGCTCTATCTGCCAAAATTAGTAATATGATCAAATCAGTGTATAAAGTAAAATAAACTTCACTTGTCTGTTGTGATTTTGTGCATAACAAATATCCATCCCCGGTTGAGCACCATTGATGATGTCATGCATTTTGCTTCTTTGCTTTCACTATTGTTGGTTATAAGGTTTAATAAAACTCCCGAGTTTGTGCTGGGAAGTATGTTATACTTTGAAAGGGAAACATATATGAACATATAATTTGGATGATAATTTCCAATCAATTAGGAGAAAATAATAAAACATTGTAATAATTACTTGACTCTCGAGCGTGCAGTGAGGAACTTTATCTGGTCCGGCAATATCAAGAAAAGAAAACTAATCACAACTCCTTGGAAAATCTGTCAAAGGCCAATTTCGATGGGAGGTCTTGGTTTGAAAAACTTTGAGGATATTAATACTTCGATGCTAGCCAAATTAGCTTGGGGGTTGATTACAAATAGGAGTGAGTTTCTCTCCCTTTTACGATCTCATTTTTTTGAAGAATGATCTCGCTAGTGATTGGATTAATAATTCTAGCATATGGAATTCTTTGCAATATGCGTACTGCTTGCTTCAGGAGAATATGATTTGGTTTATCGGGGAAATTTCGACTTTGAACTTCTGGAATTCTAAATGGATTTCGCCAACTCTAGGAGAGATTCTAAACTTGCCATTGGCTGAATGTGCTAGGCGGACTGATCTGGTTAATGATTTCATAGTGGAGGGCTCATGGGCTTTACCATCTGATTTACCTACTATAGTTCAGCAGCAGATTAGAGATGTTAAACTCTCGGGATAAGTTCGATGTGGCTTTTTGGAAGCCATCCACTGATGGTATCTTTTCTGTAAAATTATTCTATCAATGGCTTCAAACGGACTATCCTAAATGTCCATTCTCAAAGAAAATCTGGCACCCGACCATTGCTCCCTCTCATTCTATTATTTGTTGGAAAGTGATTAGTGGACATATCCCCACACATGATGTGCTTATCCGCAAGGGAATTAACATCATCTCCATGTGTTGTCTTTGCAAGAAACATGTTGTGAATAAAGATCATTTATTTGCTACTTGTTCATTCGCACGGACCATATGGACTGCACTGTAGTCTCTTTTTGGCAGACCTTTCGACACAAATTAAGACATCAAGGAGGTAATAACAGCAGCTTTTACACACAAGTTCAGCCCCTAACTTCAAGTGCTTTAGAATTCGGGAGTAGTCATTGTAATTTGGCTTACTTGGCTTCCAAGAAATAGATGTATTTTTTATGATGTGCTGCCCAACATTCGACACTTTCTTCAAATGCTTTGGGAAATCCTTCGTAGAATTGACAATCTAGGTTTTGGTGTTATTTGGAATTCAAAAACTGAAAAGAGGATAATTTCTAACCTTGGCATCTCTCCCCGTCTACGTAAATTGCCTCGGATAATCGGAGTTAAGTGGAACAAATCGCTAGAGGGATGGATGAAAGTCAACACAGACGCCTCAACGGAGGGCACTTCGGGACCCTAGGGATGTGGAGGGGTCTTTCGAGACTCTAATGGTCTTTTGTTTATGGTTTTTCTTTCTACAAGTCAATGTCCTTCTCAATTGTTGCGAAATTGGAGGCAGCAATCTTTGCTATTAAAACGGCAGTAGCTAGAGGATGGACGCGACTTTGGATCGAGAGTGATTCGACTTTCGTTGTGCAACTTTTTCAAACAAAAAGCATAAGAGTCCCTCGGCACATTCGAACAGCTTGGATGTAATGCCTTTAATTGGTAAAGATAATTCATCTTTTGGTCACACATGTGTTTCGAGAAGGCAATATGATTGCGAATGCCTTAGCTAACCATGGTCGCATCTCTCAGACAAGCACCGAATGGTTTCAAGTCCCCCATTTATGCCGAGGATTATTTTTTCATGATCTTAATGGATTTTGTAATTATCGTTTTTGATAGCTACGTAGTCTAGTTTTTTTAGTTTCCTTTTCTTTTTTCTCTCGTTGTATCAACTCTTTTTAGTTTATTCTTAATAAATTCTTTAGGGGGGTTGATCGAAGTGGGGAAGGGTGGGTCCCCCCATGGTGGGAATTCCATGGCCTACCTTCGGGTGTGGGCTGTAAGCGGCGTTCTCACTGAGGGACTAATATCACCCTTGCTTCTTTCTTCCTGACCCTAATTTTATTCAAAAAAATAAAACATTGTAATCAATAGTTCAATAACTAGAATTAGTTCACCCATGGAAAAGGTGAAAGCTCCAGCTTTCGTATAATTTTGAAGTCGGGTGAAGAGGCAACATCGCTAGCTACTTCCAAGGTAAGAGTCGTGGTTTCGACAGTCGAAATGGAAACTTCTTCATAAAAGACCTTATTATATTTGCAGTTGTATGCTTTTACCCCCAACAAATCAAGTATTGAGTAGCCTTTTCAAGGTTTGGTTTCCAAGAGCTATCCTTTGAGTATGTACCATCCCGGATTGAGTATCGAGGTTAAGTATTGACGATGATGTCTTGTAGTTCTACTCGACAAGAATGTGTCACAATTACAACGAACATAATAAACATAATCATGGAGATCGACAACATGTCTTACTTTTCTAGCTAAACTGATAGCATATTTAACAGAGATACGTTAATGAGAAATTGTTAAGCCCAAGTTGATAGTACTTCATAGTACTTAGGTTTTGGAGAGAACAAATTACTTAGGATAGTGAAATTGATTAGGTAATTAGACTCTTAATTAAGTAAGTTTGTTTGAGTTAAAACAACTCAACCTTACGTACACTTAGTTAAGTTATGACTTAGAGTTGGAAAAAGCTAAGTAGCTTTAACTACATTGTTTATGTGATATAACTCAACATGAGCTGAGTAGTTTTTTACTTAGTTTTCTCAGCGAAAGCTGAGTGATCCTTGCGATGCTGACTATCTATTACACCTGTACAGTTAACCGTTTCTGTGAAGATGAAATATTCCTTTGTGATGTTTTTAAGGTATTAAATCAAAAGGAATATTTATGTGATCCTCACTACCAAAAGGTATCGGTACGAAATGTTGGGATCACCTCGCTAGAAGTCAAATTAAAAAGGTATCTTCTGACATTCGTTGTTCAACGTCAGCAAAAGCGTCAAATTCCAGATCGCCACGTTGCATCTCACGCACCTCTCTCAATAGAATTGCTTGAAAATATATGGGTATTTGACGAGAAATAGATTAATGGATTAATCTCGCACCTCAACTTTCGAAATCACTATCTCTAAACATCCAAAAATCTGTTTCAAACGAGCAGATTTCAAAGCTTTGAAGAGCAAGTCAAGACGAGAAGTTTACAACGACTACTTTCAGACTTCTTCAAATATGAATAGAGCCTGGAGCATTCGTTTACAACTTGGTGAATTATCTTGAATTTCTAAGAGCTGAACTTCTGCTAAAGTAATCACAACATTCAAAATTTCAAATCAAAGCAAACAACCATTTCTAATATGTTTGTAGAGAGAAACTTTATTAGGCTTAGAATTTGATAAGCTATTCATTTGTAAAGGAATCAACAAGTTACAAGTAGAATTGCTCTGTGTGTTAAAATTCATTCAAATATTGTGTTAGCTAGATTGGGAAGGGTACCCAAACTAAGTTGAGAGGTAGTTCGTCTGAAATGTACTTGCTGTGAAAGGCTGTTGTGCCTAATTAAAGGAATGAGACACTAGTGGATTAAAACTCGAAGAAGGTATTCAAGGACTGATGGTAGGTTAGGGGCTGAATCAGGATAAATCGAGGTGTTTTCCTTCCTTAACTCTATCCTTTATCTTTGACAATGTTTGAGCTCATACATCCTCTTTCTCTCTGTTTAAATCGCTTGAAAATCAAGCTGAGTTGAGTAAGTTTTACTCAGCACAGTTTGTAGACAAACTAAGTTAGCACAAATATGAGTAGTTTGTATTTTTTATCTTAAAGTTGCACTCAACATGTCTCACTTAGCACACATTAAAATAACTTGGTAAAAAAATTTAAATTCTACAAAGAACAAGTTAATCTGCATTCACCCTTCTGCAAGATTATTTAAGCTAACGCGGATCGATAGAAACCAAGCCTTGCAATTGATCAAAACATGTAACAGTCCTAGGCTATGACTAGGTCTTGTAAGTGATAAACTCTCGCTTTTGTTGCTCCTTCACCCTCTAATATGCACATCTATCCCGAGATTGAGCACTTGTTTGAATTAATCGACAACATAAGCCATTAGTTCAATACTCTGGGCTTTTACTATTGGTTGAAAAAAAATATCTTTATTGTACTCTCCCAAATTTTATATATGCTTTAGGCTTTTGAGATTAGACAAAATAGAGATTTGTGTCTTGACAAATCCATTATTAAGGGAGGGCTAAATTAACATGTAAGAAAATATAATTGTATATACATGTAAAACAATTCATGTTAAAGTAACAGTGTTAGGAGGCATAATTAAGCTTTTGTAATGCATGATATTGATTTGACAATTAGCTTGATTGGTTGGGTAAGTGGACTTGTACTTATCATGACCAGGGTTTGAATCCTTCAAGGTGCAAACTCATTAACTTTTTTGAATATGAAACATAATAAGAGTCTTACAAATTAAATAGGAGGCACTAGGATTCAAAACTCTACTATATATATATATATATATCCAAAAACTCAGGGAGGTTGGGTCCCCTACCCACAACTAAACCCGTTCGCGGGCTGGTCGGGTTTGGATACTTGTTTTTTAAAAAAACCAAGCCTGGCAAAGCCCGAAATTTAATGAGCCGGGTTTGGTTTTTATATAAATACCCAAGCCTGATTATTTATTATATATTTATACGTAGAATTTATAATTATTTTAAGATTTTATATTTTATCCTATTATATTTTTATACTTGATTACAATAAATGTCACTAAATATAAAAATTTTTAAGAAAACAATGAAATTATGTTAAAATTAAACATATTTTAGTTTATTTTATATTTTTTCTATTTAGTTTAATTAAAAAAATTTTTTAAAAAAATTCATGGGCTTGGGAATGACCTTGTAAGCCCGGCCGAAGTCCGACCCGAGCCCTAAGTTCTAAAGTACGAGCTTGGTTTCACATTTTTAGTAAAAGCCTACCAAGCCCAACCCGGTTGGCCTGACAAATAGGTCTACCTACAATGTGGATCCACCCCTGCTCATCGAAGAGCACATACCACAATTTTATCAGAATCAATTAATAATAATAATAATAATAATAATAATAATAATAATAATAATAATAATAATAATAATAATAATAATAATAATAATAATAATGGAGAACTTAGTATACAAATAATCGACAAATGTGACATGTAAATATATCTCTGTATTAGGGGGTTTTTATATAAATACCTCATATGAGATATCAGTTTCATGCTTGCATCTATGCAATTAATAAAATACCCAAATTAAATAAACTAATTAACAAAATACCTTTTTTTAAATTTATATGTCCTCCTCTAATTAACTATCGTATCTTCACTAATTAATCAATCCACAATTTGCGACACAACGATCTGCAAATTAGGAACATTTCTAATCGGTTCCAACCTTCTTCACCCTTCGTTTCTCCATCATCATTTACCTAAGAAAAATGAATCTTGAACTCGATTCCCCTAATCTGCAACAAGGAATCTACAAATGGCAGAAAAGCTGCAAAATAGGAAAACTTGTAATTGGTTCCACCCTTCTTGAACTCGATTCTCGATCAAATCATCATTTATTCAACAAAATCGGAAAAAAGGATATGCAACAACAATATAAACGACGACGGGAGATTAAAAACCATTCGGAGATTTCTTCTAAAAAGTAAGTTTTCAATTTTGAGATTATTTCGAAAGTGTATGATGTATATGGGTTTCAAACTCATTCATTAGATTTCCATTGTCAGATTATACTTTTTAGGGTCTCTTAGGTAGTAAATCTCATCAAATGGCTTATTTTGGAAAGTGTATGGTTTATATGGTTGGGATTCCAATTAATTGTGGTAAAAATTGAGATTCGGATCATGAATGGCCGAGTTCATTGGTTTCATCAACTACAAGAAATATCCTTATAAAACGTAAGTTGAATAAATTAATATTAATGTGACAAGTTAATGCATGGTGAGCCATCTTTATGTATGTTTGCAGATTAAAGGAACATGGTATCGACCAGCTAATGATTTGATTAAACCAATGGATTTCGGAATCACTTCAACAATGAGCCGGTAATTCTTCCTATCACTATATCAGCCAGACGAATGGTTATTAGGCGAGGTAAGAAGCTAAATAATATAAACTATCATATATGTTGATGTATAGTTACAATCTGATTTTTTGGTTTTGAAAAAAAACATGAATTTTCTTGGTTGTGAAATCAAACAGACGATTGAGGTGTGCAAACTCGGATTTTGTATAGATTTTATTTTGGAAATGTATGGTTTATATGGTTGGGGTTTGAGTACAACGTTTAATCGGAATTTCAAACCAGTGTTTAAGTAAACAGTTTATTTAGAATGTGAATGCTTGTATGGTTGTGAATTTTGTTCTTGCATTTTGTATAGTTTTTGTACTAATTATTATAATTGTATATATTCGTAAAAAATTTGTATGGTTGTATATACTGAACATGTAAGCATGCACTTTGTATGAGTTTTGATTTTTGTATAGTTTAACATTATTAGAATTTGCAAATTTTTTTGTTAATCGAATTCGGTTAGTGATTTGAAACTTAAATTTTTTTGGTTTTGCAGCACATTGATATGTTATTGTATTATTTGAGAAAAAAGGGCAAACACTTGGAAAGAATTTCATGGAATTTCACAACAACCGATATAGCGTTCGATAGGAGAATGAGATATTTAGTGACACAAGTCCATAAATGGTCATGTCTTATGGATGTTAATAATGTTGTAAAAAGTGGTGACAGAATTAGAAAACAAATGTCGGGAAGTGGCATTCGGTGTGCAAAACCATGGGCTGAGGTTGATCATGTATTGTTACCGATGTTTGTTAATGGTAACCATTGGATATTGGGACGATTTGAAGTATCGTTTAGGACATTGTTTGTGTATGACTTGGACATTCGAAGGTTAATGCCGCAATCGACATCATTGACAGCAAAGGGGTATGCTAGTGTTATTCCATACTAGATCAGTTCGTAGGATGTTTTGGATAAGAAAGTAATGGAATCGGACACCTACAAAATTACAAATCCTCTCACCCCTCTGAATGTTGTTGTTATCACTGATGTAGCTCAACAAACAGACTGGTATGCTTTTTTTATCTTTACATCTATATTGCAAAAACCATGAATATAAATTACATTATAAAGCATTAATCGAGCGAACTTTTATTGCAGCGATTGTGGACTATTTATTTTGAGCTTTGCGGAATATCTAATAGAGTAGCGACCGATTCCAAGTGAGCTCGATGTTTAGCTTCACAAGGCAAGACTTGCCTTCAGTCTGTATTGCCATGGGAAAGGAAAATCGGATAACAATGAAGCTAGTGATGAAGATTGAGAGAATTGATTGTTAATCCAGAATTGAACTAATGTTGCACATTGAACTGATATTGTTTTTTTAGAATTTTTGAATATGGTGGTTAATCCTGATTTTTAAGATTTTCGTAAGGTGCATATATGTGCATTCTTCTACTGCTGCACATTTAACGAGTACATTTAACAAAGAAACAAAAAAATTACTATAAACATTATACAAACATAACCATACAACATTAGCCAAACTCATGCACATTTTCAAAATGAACTAAACACATTATACAATTACAACTATATAACAATGTCCAAACCCATACATATCAACATATATAAACTATACACATTATGCAATTACAAACCATAAAGTAACAAAACTCATACATATCAAAATGAACTATACATATTATGCAATTATAACCATACAACAGTAGCAAAACTCTTACACATCAAAATGAACTATACACATTATGCATTTAAAATCATACAATAGTAGCCAAACTCATACACATCAAAATGACCTATACACATGCGAAACATCATATCATTAATGGTAAAATCATAATATTGTTAAATATTTGGTTAATGGTACAATCATATTTTGATTAATGGTATAATCATCATATCGTTAAATATTACCGTAAAAGTAATTACTAAGAAAAGTGAAGCATTAGACAATGAATAAAAATAATATAACACAAAAAAATCATCAAAAAACTTATACGAAAATCAAAATTAATAACAAGATAAATAAGAAAATGATACAAGAAAAATGTTGTTTAATATCCTACTTTGTACGTCTACCCCTTCGATACTATCTTCATTGTGCTCCAAAACATTATCAATCTCCACGTTTAAATGGTATGACAGGGTCCATCAATAACTGCAAAAAAAAGTAGCAACAATTAGAAATGTATTATAATGTTTGAACACATTTGAATCACTACCTATACATAAAAGTGAGAAATCATACACATCCTATGAGCAAAAACTATTCACATTTTGATTTATGAAATAACCAGTATACTACTGCATAGATGTGTATAAACTATACACTGTACATAATGAAAACGAGCATGAACAGTTACAATTGTATTATAATTTTTGTACAAAATTGAATTACTAACTATACATACATGTGATAAACCATACACATTCTAAGCGCAAAATCATTCAAACAAAACAAAACCATACAACAGAATGGATAAAACCATTCAATTATTTTTGTAATTTTAAGGTAAAATAGAAACATCTTTGTTTGAGAAACATGTACCAGTAAGTTGCACATGTTTTTTCATCATTAAAGTTGTAAAAAGTGGATACTGCATTGGATCATCAGTGCGAGATCGTGACCGTAATTAAAATCGTAATGACATATCATCATCAATTTTCATTGGATTTTATCTAGAAAGAAGCTGAAATTGAATCGATAAATTAACTCTCAATGGATCTAACATCAAATTGTCAAAAATAACAAACTACAATTCTCAAAAACTCGGGTTTTTTTGGATAACAATGTCGTAATCACTGTAATCAACGAAATCCTTCTCGGGAGTCCATTAGCCATCATGATATATAAGAATATCAGTTTCTTCCATTAGAGATTAATGACAAATCAAAAGGAAGAAACGGAGAACAAGGAAAAGAAAAAGCCGTGATTTAAAGATGGGAAGAACAATCTTTGTTGATGAATGTGAAAAAAATAAAAAACAGAGAACCAACGAGAAAGAAACAAACAGAATAACATGAATTCAAGATGAGAACAACAATCTTTGCTGATGAACGTGAAAAGAATAAAAAATAGAGAACCAAGGAGAAAGAAACTAACATGAATTCAAGATAGGATGAACAAATCTTTGCAGATAAGGGAGAATCTTACAAAATAAAAAACTACCACAATAAACGTTAATGAAAAAGGAAGAAACGATTGTAATTAAAACACTTAAATGAGTATTAATAATTTAATAAAGAGGTATTTTATTAAAAGAAATATTAAAAAGGGGTAAATAATTAAAAAGGTTTCAAAAGGGGTATTTCATTAAAGTGAAATCTCATACGGGGTAAAAACCACAATTTCCCTTTAATTATTTGATCTGGACCAAATAATAATCAAGGGGAAACATAAATAAAAATATAGGAGTCCGGTTGAAGAAAACTTATCTGAATATAATTTCTTAAAGTCTTCATGTTCCGGAAGTAAGTTTTCTTTTGAGCAAGTATATTCAGTTTACGCTCACCACAACATTGAAAAATTGGAAAACAAAATCTGGTCTATGTTCCAATCTTCAAAATCGAATTATGCATTGTCTTTATTTGAATGTTACTTGCAAGACAAAACAAGGTCAGAGGGACTAGCTGTGTAACCGGCGTAACCTCTCTGATGCTTAAAGTAGTGACAAAATTAAGAGAGGAGACAGAGAATAATGAAAATTAGATTTCGTACCTTCAGAGCCTTTATATAGGTGTCAATGAGTCCTAAATAGATTAGGATTGAGTTATAATCGGATAAAGATTATATTTATCAGTGATTTAACATTATCTCCTTGTTATGATAGAGGTTTATCCCGATTAGAATGAATTTCTTGCCTATAAAGATATTCTTGAAATTTTATCGTGAATAAGAATTATTTTCCAAGTTATTGAAGTGTGATGGAAAACGTAAATAGGAACGAATTCGGATTCTAACCTTTTCTATATGCTCAATATTGAAGAATGCCGCATCAAATGCCGAATCAGATCCATCTCACGATTTGTCACAGTATGGTTATGTATTCACAACTTCTGCAGTGATAAAGATTGTTAACGATCAATTTATGATGTTTTTATCGCGAGACAAAAAATCGGGAGAGTGAATGAAATGATAATGAGAATTCAATCAAAATGAATTCAATGAATGAATATACACATCCATTTCATTTATATATGAAATAGAAAATTAAAAAAATACAAATAAGTTCTTCAACTCTTAATTATTTGCAATTAATTCTTTAAAGTTCTATAACTTTTCAATTTAGTCCAAATAACTAAATTGGATTGGATCCTTTGACCCGCTCGACCCGCTCACGGGCAGACCGGGTATTTCCAACATCTCCCACTCGCACTTGACGGGTCACATTTCGTACAAGGTTATCAAATCTTATGTATGCTGTGAAGTCATGCGACCGGTAAACTATCAAGAACGCTTTGTCTTGCACCTGTTAGGGTCTGCCAAGACTATCCTGAGTGATACTTAACCAAATATATTTATATGTAGAATTCAGAAATAATCTTGTACCTCGTTAGGGTCTGCCAAGACTATTCTGATTGGTACTCAACCATAGAAGTTAATATATAGTTTATAATATAATATCACATTGATATATAGCGCGTATGCTTACCCTAGACTGGTGAACAATCACCCACTCCACATCTTTTGAGATCTCGGAAATTTAATCTGTTATTCACTATGTTATCACAAATATAAGATAGGCATGCCAATGAACCTATAAACTCTGATAAATGTTGATTAGCTAAGTCTTCCTTTTAAGTTTTCAATTCTTTACAGAACTAGTTCGGCCCATAAACCAATCTCTCCCAGATCGAATCATATCATAATCTCTTGGTGATTGATCAAATATCCCTTACTAGCTCTTACTTCGCAAGATAACTCAATAGTATTGAGGGTAAGGTCCAATAACAATATAATGGACTGAGTCTCACATTAGAGAAGTTGAGATCCTTGTACCCTATACAAAATTCTCATCTCATGGCTAAGCACACATTATCTCAAGAACTTATTTCTCTCCCACTTTGATAATGTGACATGGTGTCCTTTCCTTTCTACCCTTATAATGGAGCGCATGTCTTATCATATCAACGAAAACCATATAAAGGTTTTAGTTACAATGCAACCTAGCCTTTAACCTTGTTCGACTAAATGAACTACCTTAGCTCTTCATATTGAACATGAACAATTTTCATGTGAACTACACAGTTCATACCCGATTCTTTGTTGGATTCAGCATGCAATGTTCTATACAATGTAATTTTCTTGTTACTCAACAAGTCGATTCACGATTTTGGATAGGTTCCCGAATTACACATAGTTATTCAAAATCAATCTCATCCTAATATGTATCCTTGTGATAACACTAGGGTAAACACCCATGTGAGTGGGTTACTTCTTTGCCCGACATGCTATGAACGAAAAGGTAATATGTACATAACATACACACATATTTAACTTTTTGATATGTTTCACATTAAATCTTTCGGAGACATACTTCGTAAACAAATTTACAAGCATGTAATGAGTAGATAAATACCTCATATTGACCTCTCCTCGTGTTACTTAGTCTACAAATAAACAGATACTTGATATTGATATACTTATTTCTAATGCACACAACATGAGTTATACTGGAGTATAATATAGCATATGTAATGCCAATATATGGAACATTTTCCATATCCTCCCACTTGATAGAAGTTTCAGGATAAATACTAACACTAAGATCATATTTTTAGCCATCGGAATACTTATGGGTTCATTATTCTGCATATAGAATCTTTCTCAAACTCTTTTTGTACAAGATTCCAGAGACAAAGATATTAATTATCTTATCCATCCATTTAGATATTGATCCTAAGACCTATGCAGACTTTCCCATGACTTACATCATGAAGTTACTCGACACCCAATCTTTCACTAGTGTAGTATCTTCACAATGGTTCTCATTTGCCATTTAAATGCCATATCCTTGAAATCTCATGAGATTATAATTGACTTATCAATTCAAGAAACCTCATGTTTACAATCTTTGGAACAAATCCTTTTGATTTTACCTTATCGATCTCTCATGACAATTCTCCCTTGAGAATAGAGGTCCATACACCTATTTGATGTAAATAGATAAGTGTATAGTTACACTTATTATCTTGATATTTTTACTTATAAAATGATGTGGTTTAAAGTCATTTTATACTTCATATAAAAGATTTCACGTGGTATGTAGTTGTTTTTTATGCAAGTGTAGAATCTAGGTGAATCTTTGGAGTGAAATGATTAAAGATGGAATTCTATGCAAAAAGAGTGAAAAGGGTGCAAAAAGATGCATGGAATGCAAGGAATTGGCTTAAGATCGAAGTTGTCAAAGGTCGGTAAAGTTGCAAAGAAGAATCATGGAGAAAAGCATAAGTCACGACCATGTCATGATTGTGATTCCTACTCGCGATTGGCTAAGTCACGCTCATGACTATCTATCACGATCGTGACTTATCATTCTTCACAAGCAGTAAGTTACCAACTTACATTCACGATAGCCACATGTATGTCACACTCGCGAATCGTGATGGATTTGATAAACTCTTCTCAACTTCCAACCACCGGATAAGAACATTCAACCGCCATCAACTGTCAAATGAAAAGACACCTTTTGGAGACAATGAACCATGAAAAGGTGACTTTCCATTGAAGATAAGGATGAACTCTTGCATCCAATCACATGAAGATGATGCAACCCTTCACCAATGGACATGACTGTTCATTTGGATAAACACAACCTTTCACACTCTATAAATAGAGGTTCAAATCAACCAATTTCGTGCTATGTATGGCAGTGAAAATCGACAGAACATATGATACATGATAGAGAGTGAAAGTTATGTAGATTTCGCTAGTTCAAAGTATTAGAGAGAAAAAGGAATAAGTGATTCGATTCTTATTTCAATCACTAGATTTCTCCACAGATTCGAGCAATTGTTATATGAGTGTAATTGCAAAGCACTTATCAATAAAAGTTTTTATTCTTCAACATTCATTTGTTTAATATTCACAAAGAAAAGCATCCTAGCGGAGGTTTTGTACGAGTCGAGACCGAATTCAAAGTAGACGTAGGAATTGCGGCAATTGACAACTCCCATTAAAGAGTGGATACGGTTTGATCAACTTTAGCTTTCACTTGCATACCTTAACACTTTACTTTGTTTTCTACTTATACTTTCTAATTCGAAGTTCATGATATGTCTATGTGTCATAACGAGTATTTCGTCTTGCGTCACTTATATTAATAAAGTTATATGCTTTTGAGTTGACTTTAAGAGTAGTTTCGGGGTTAACAAGATTGTGTATAATCACTGGATCTATAATTATAAAGCTGTTCAGTGAGCTAACATTTTTGGAGTGGTAACTTACTAAATATGGCTATGTGAGAGCAACTCGTACTAAGCATAGTATTATTGTTGTCAAGGTTTTTATAAGTGTCATAATTCGTTTACCCTAGATTTAGAAAAGTCATTTCATGTGTTGCTCTGTGGTGAATTATAGGATATTTGTGCGTTTAGAACCGAGTTTATTGAAGTTATCTAGTGCATAAAACATTCTTGATTATTTTGCATATTTTACTCTACAATACTTGTTCTTAGGGAATATCTATATGCTTTGCATCTTCTCTAATCTATTCATGCATCTATCCATTCATCTGTCTACCATTCTAAACCTTCAATTTATTTTATTTTCTTTTGTTTCGTAACTCTAGTTGATCCTTAGAAACGAATTCCTTCCTTGTGGGATCGATATCTTTTAAAACTACATCGTAACTGTATACTTGCAGTTATCATCATTTTCTATTTGATAAGCGGTACTGACAACACCTGTTCATATTTAGAACTTTTATATTATCAGTAAAAAAGTGACGAACAAACTATAAGGAAGATAACACTACTAAAGTTGAAATTATTCATATAGATGTAATAAACGCAACTGGAATAGATTCTTATAACATATTCTTATCGATTTGAATATATGTATTCCTTAACTATAAGCCTAATACTTTAACTTTACATTGGGAGTCCACTTGTTCTTATCAGTTTGTACCAATAATGATTTGGGTTCTCGGCTCTCCCATGGAACAAGACCCCTTATTAATGTGATCATTATGAACCAATACATTTAAAATACTCTCACTCGAAGATATATTAACAAAATTAAGTTTAAGTGTCTTAATAAAAGGACATGTTTTCATCTAATACACCTAAAATACAGAACTCATTTCTAAGAAATTGATATTTTGTGATTCAAAATTATACAAATCTATCTACATTCTCTCCCACAAAAACATATCCTTTTGATATGTAACAGTATCTTAAAAGAAACTTCATCTACCTCTTTAATCCAATTTCCCAAAATGATTATGGTAGTGTGGGATTAAGTGGTACAACCCTCATGTCATAACTAGGATAAATTTAATATACTTCCAGTCCATGTCACATATGGGTTGGAAGAGATATATTTGAAAAATATTTGGTTCAGTATATGTACTTAACCATTAAAAGAAGAATCAGCTTTCTCCTTTCATGAATTCTATACTTATATAGAGTTTAGGGATGAATAACGAATGTTTAATCCCTTCATCACATAAAGCTATAAGCTTAACTGAAAAGTATTTTTTACCACTTTAGTTCCAATGCTTTACAGTCAAATCCAATTGATTTATTACTAGATTCATAAATCTTTTGATAGCTAGAAGCTTCAGATTTATGGGCAATCAAGTAAATGGTGTCATAACAAGTATGGACATCATTTAATGTGATGAAAAATTAGACTTATGCCTTACCTTCACGTTTATTGAATCGCATATATTGGAATGAATAAGTTGCAATTGATTTTAGATCTAGTTCCTTTTGAAATGGATTATAAGTTTGATTTCCTTTAAATGGAACTCATCACAAGGTGATAATTTAATCATCATAAATTATCAATCACATTAAGCCTAGATAACGTATTATTCATAGCTCATGTGACATAATCGCCTATGCGATATATTAACATTTTCTTCTTAAAGAAAAGTTAGTCTGTGGAAATCAAACATTATCTGCTTGATAATTTGTAATGCACATGCATTACAATAAAACCGTTTATTTAAGAACTAGACTTATAAATCTATAGTTCAGGATTGAAGAAACTTAATCGTCGGAATAATTCAAAGATGAACCTATTGTTCATTAAACCATATCACAAATTTAAATTTTGACAAATAATATGAGAATACAACACCATCATGTGGCTATCGAATTTACGATCATTGCAAATATACTCTACATGTATCAATCTATAGAACTTCAACTCATTTTTATGTTAATATAAATTTAATATATTTCTCATATAGGTTGTCGAAAATACATGAAGTTACCATGGTCCATGCTCATTCATATGTTGTAATTGAATTAATAATCCACAAAGGAAAAAAAATTTTATCAACAAAATTGAGCATAGTGCAATATAACTCACTTTAGAACATATTACGTGTACCAGGTTAGGCTTAGTGCTTTGTTGCACGAGGCCTCTACAGCGACAATTTAGCACATCACCTTTGTGATTTTATTATTTATTACCTTTGGACCTATTAAATTTATAAAATGATTCAGACCCATTTGCATTGTTCTTTCCTTTTAGATATTCTAATGTAAGTTAACATTTGCTATCTTAAGAACTATCTCCTTAAGACTTTCCTTATGCCAAATGCATTTAGGAAGAATCTTGGATATTAGAAGAATAATTTTTATAATTTCCAAGAAACCTACATTAAACGAACTAATTGTATAAGAATGAGTTCAGTGCATCACATATGCTCTCACTTAAAGCGAAGAACCGATCATTAGTTAGAACTTCTTTCAATTTAGTGATCAAGCTTGACATATCTCTCTTACATGAATTGCAAGAATTATATCACTTATATCAATAAGCAAAATGATACATGTCATTGAACTCTTTCTCCCCCATGAAAGAAACAGATTCTTATCTTGCCTAAGTTGGTTTGTGCCACTCTCTTTAAACTCATACACAACATTGTTCAAAGTATAAGAGGATTCTTTATTCCTCAAGCACAAACTCAAACTTCAACCTGCAGATAACCTAATAACTACCGTTAAAAAATCTAAGTCTGCTACAAATATATTTGTAGCAGAAATCATTACTAATATTCTTTAATCAGTAACGATGAGACTAAACATGTATACAAGGATTTAAGTCAATTATTATGAGCAATTGTGTGTTAATTACTATTGAATTGAATACAAACTTTCCAAGGAAATGTAAGCATTAACCCAAGTATCAAAACAGATATAAATACCCTATCACCCACCAAGTGAAAACACTTGCATTTATTTTAGTTCGATTCATCATACAATAGTAATTTTATGTAATTTTATTGTTTTTTTATAGTTTCTTTAACTATAAAGTATATCATTAAATGCACTTTAGACCTGTTATCTTTAATTAGTTCACATAACTAATGACATTTAACGATAAGTATTGGATAACTTTATTATGCATAATTATTGAAACTAATTCATGATTCAATAGGGCATATCAGTCCTAAAAGTTTTATTACGGATTTAAATATATTATGTATTTTATATGTCTTTAAACAAATATAAGGTAAAAAATAATTAACAATATATAAATCAAATAAATCACTTAGTTTAAAGCATAATAAAACATAATCCCAAAACTATTCAATAATAAAACATGCATAAAACTTGTTATTCAAGTATATAAACAAACACATGTTAATAATGTCAAACAAACGACAATGACTTATATTGTTAAGGCCTTATGCATTTGGATACCCCTCAAGTTGTCCGTAAACTCCAAATACCCCC
>CATIWQ010712594.1:0-23684 GCA_949673415.1 Euphorbia schlechtendalii
ATCCACCTTATCAATATATATATATATATATATATATATATATATATATATATATATATATATATATATATATATATATATATGAAATGGAAATGGAAATGGATTGATGGCATTTAAGTCCTTAACTCTTAATTGTTTGCAATTAATTCCTTCAAGTTCTATAACTTTTCAATTTAGTCGAAATAACTAAATTGGGTCGGATGCTTTGACCCGATTGACCCGCTCACAATCGGACTGGGTATTTCCAACAGTTTCATACTATAATACACGGACACTCCTAAAGCAGGAGTGTCCGTCACTCCAACTTTTTAACCGACATGCCACGTCAGCTCATCTATCCCAGACACGGCGATGACACATACAGGACACGGCTTGAGTTGTAATTAGGTTAAAAACTTAGAACTAAAAACTTGCAAAAGCCATTCACGCCATTTCTATTCCTCTCCAACTCATTCAAAAACTTGCGTCGACTCCGGCGCTCCTCCTCCAACTCCAACCAACTCGCTGCCGTCGATTCAACCTCCGGCAGCTTGGATTTTAACTTTCTTTTTTCCGCCATTCTGCTATCTCTGCTGAAATCAGTAACAATGTTCCTCTTCTTTTTTCCTACTTTCAAATGGCTTCTTTTCTACGAAATTGTTAAGTTATGTTAACCAGCCGCTTAGGTTTTTTCAATTTCCTACGGCAGCTTATTGTCTGCAGCCTGCATATGTTTCTTCAATTTCCTATAGCAACCTGCTTATGTTTCTTCAATTTCCAACTTCTTACTACCTTCATTAACTATCTAATATTTGGTTCCAATGTTGTGTCTTTTCTTATGGGTACTTTGTATTGTAGTCTCTGATCTTAGTTGGGTGTCATTACTTGAAACCACTAATGCAAATAACCACGTCGATGAACTAAAGTGAAAGGGTTATATGAATATTTGAATATTTATAAAATTGTAGACAATTTTACATTTTTACGATTTTTTGTAGTCGCGTGTCCCGGCCGTGTCCAAATGCATACTTTTTGGAAATTAGCGTGTCCGTGTCCGTGTCGCGTCGGACTCTCGAGGCGTGTCCATGCAACCAAGGTTTCATATTTGGAGTAAGGGGGCATTTTTTTGACAACAGATAGAAACTTAATTCTTCCTGACTTGGATTTCTAATGCGGTTATGCCTCAACTAGATATGAGAGATGCGGAAAATTGCCAGGGTACATTATTATAACCTCCTTGAGGTAATATTGAGTAAATAAGGTATTGAATTTCTATGACAGTTCTATTCCATTTTTGCCACTTTTTTCATGTTATATTTTCTATGGTTTTTACCTGCACATAACTTTTTCTTGTGCTGTCTGGTTATGAATTAAGCAGTTGGCCTAAATCTGTCTGTTTAGGCATAGTACCATATCCTATCATATACTACAAATGCAACCAGCTTTATCACTCGTTGCACCATTTCAATTCCGTAGTTGGGAAATTTTTGATGAATAAATTTTTATCAGAGCATTTGTAAGTACAAACATTGTATAAAATGATAAAATGCATGGTGTGATTAATATCTTTTGTTTGGGGAAGTTGGATTTTGGGGTTGAGAATATTTAAGCATGATTCTTACGTCCTCAAAACGGCTCCAAAACTATTAGGCCAATTGTCGTTTCTCATAAAATTATGCTGATGCCCATGTTCTTTATTTGTTCTTTCTTTATTTGTATATTCTTGTATTAGTTGTCGAAGTGGGCTTGTAGAATTCCGCTTCTGAATTCAATCAATGTTACGATCAACAATTGGTGTACTATTGGAGCCAAGTGGTTAAATGGTTTGATTTTTTTTCAAGTACCCAATTATCTGTACCAAAAACTCAAATTTGATGACCGAACAGTCCAATTCACGTTCAATTCGGAGAAAGCTCAGATTTTACTGTGAATTTAAGTAAAATGTTTAATCTATAATATTTACCTTCAGTTTCCAATTGCCAATTTACCACTGCAGAGTTCAGTTATGAAAATCAACCAATCCCAAGCATCTGCCAGCGATGAATTACAAAGGCTTTGATGCCTTTTTACTTCCGCATTTCCAAAATTTTAAGCTCAACTTAAAAGCAAAACGAACAATGAAATTTCCAATAATAAAAACAGATTTCAACCTTAATATTCTAGCCATATCACATGATCCCGCACAAGCAAATGTGCTGAACAAAAACAAGACAAAAGGCTTTTTCTAAACACAAAGAAACACCTCTACGGAAGCAGCTTCATAAAATTACAGCAAACAAGAAACTTGAAGCAATGATAGCAAGAATCTACCATCTGACACAAATTCTGTAAGTTGCATAGATATTCTACCCCAGAGAGTAATAATAATAATAATTTAGTTTTATAAAGAATATAATGCCAAAAAATGTACACTACATAAATACAGCATAGTATACAAATTCATTCTATAGTACACTTAAAGTTCATTACCGATTGGCATAATCTTTTTTAGCAGAATTACTATGAGCATTCTAAACACATCATTTTTTGCCACCTTGCTCGAATGCATCTTCTTGAGCATAATATGGCAACCTTGTCCATGCAAAAGAATCCCAGTTGCCTACAGTTCTCTTGTGTATAAGAGCAGATACACTCAACAAAATGCACACCACAGCAATCAAAGGAACCACAACACCAATGTTCCCTGTTGACCAACTTCTCATAAGCATACCAGAACACCCATCAAGACTACCCATTGAATTATTCATTTTCATAATTTCCACCCCATTCAGAATACCATCCACTGCATTTCCCAAGCTTGCGTTTGAAGGTCCAATGCTCACTCTTACAACCTCAGAGCCATCGCTATTGATTACAAAATCGGTATAAATTGGAGAGGCCAGCATGTATGTAGCAGTGTAGATATCGAAATTTTCATATGCCATTTGATCATTGATATACACATTGAAATACAGCAAGCCAAGACTCATGCTAGCAATATCACAGAAATGCAATCTAACAAGATATGGATGTCCTTTCATCACTGGAAATTCCCAAGTCATGTTTGTATTAACAACTGAGGCATTACTGCTTCTAATGATTCGAGCCGTTCCGTACACAAAATCAGGGCCAACTTCCCTACTAGCCCCTCCAGTTTGGTACTTAATTCGACCACCGAAATAATGGGTGTTTGACAAATCATTTGGCAGAAAGAATCCATCATCAGGCAACCAAGTTCTCCAAATTGAATCATTAAATGGAGTCAATTTTGGACCTCCAACGTTGAACCGATAAACTGTCTCAAGAGCATGCTTAGTTAATCCATCAAATTTCTCAGTTATATTCCCATTCAAACGAATTGCTAAATCAGTAATCAAATCTTTAGGCGCGGAGATGACTTCAATAGCGTTCACAAATCCAAATTCATGTTTTTTTGTAGGTATAAACGTGATCACAAGCTCATCAAAATCAATCCAGATAAAATACTCCTTAATCAGAGGGTTTGCCAAATTAGCGACAGTAAAATTGTTCAAAACGACGAAACCATTAACCAGAACATGAAACTGGGCGAAATTTGAGTCCAAATTAGAAGAGGCAAAAGGATGAAAATGAAGGCGTACCATATGAGTCCCTGGATCCTTGATGTGAAAGACATACTTGGAAGGTTTCTTAAACACCCTAGCGGTTTTGTAAATTAAAGGTGCATCGGGGGCCGAATTCCTGTTGACGATTGAAATAGTCCTTGCGGAAGAGAGGAGCGGCGAGTTGGAATTGGATGAGGCATCATCGGAAACGAAGCGGCGGTTGTAAACGGCGGCGTCGATGGTAGATCCGCAGTTGATAAGGTGATAATCAGTAGGTGAGAAAGAAAGGGCGGAGAATAGAGAGGAGAAGATGAAGAGGAGAGAAATGAGAATCTTCATGAGTAAAGTTTCGATTCAGGATAGATAGATACTCCGATTGTAGAAATTGAAATGGAGGATGGAAGTGACGCCGTAATGTAGGGTTAACGCCAGAGTAATGAATGCGTTACATGGACGAGCCAGCGTGAAGACCTGCTTTCCGTAGTAAACGCTTTTGGAATTATGCTTTTATGGTCCCGCCGCCATCACTGTTTCCCGGTTTCATTTCCGTCATAATTCCTCAAAACAAAACGGTGAAATAACGGAACAATTTTATAATGAAAATTACTCCCACGTCTAGTGTATATTTTCGTTTTAACTAATTCACATTTTTTAAGATAATAATAAATTAAATAAGGTGATTTATTAACTTACCATTTCATAAATGTCTCGCTACATTTTCAAGACTTCATTAATATGTTTAAATATTTATTCATATAGTCTTCTCATCTTGTTATTGGAGATTAAAATATAGTTATCTTGAAAGTTGAACAAATTAATAGGGATGTGAATGGAAAACTTAGAGAAAAAGCACATTGGAGATACAAAATGACAATAAAAAAGAGACATCAAAATCCCTCTAGAACGATAATATTTAGTAGACGGAGGGAGTAATAGGATAAACTACTGCGATTTCGACTATTTTCAATAAACGGTCTGTGATATTATGGGTCGCAAAATGGAGTTTGTGGTTTGCACTTTTAACAATTAAGGGATACTTTGCTAACTCCATCAAAAACGATAACGCAGTGCAGGGGTAATTTAGGAATACCAATTTTTTTCTTCCTCTCCTTCTTCCTCAAGAACCTTAAATCAAATGTACAACCTTGACACCTCTTCACTCTTCAATCAATAACCAAATCCTGAAATCATCTAAAGCATAAACTATGCTAACAATTACTCCATATAAGCAGCATCGAATTCAAGCTTAAATGGTAAATTTTTCATTAATTGATTTCTTCAACTCCTTATTCACGTCCCCTTCTAATTTCGCATCTTGTCCTAAGCATGAAACTGAATTTTCCAACTGCAATTTCCTACGTTAGACCCTCGATTGCTTTCTTCAATAGCCCATTCTCAAATTTTAAAACCTATAATTGATGTTTTACAATAAAACAAGTTTCTACCATATTCAAAATCCTAACTCCTCGCCTGACTTGGTTGGGGCAAATGACATTGATTTCCATTTCGAATCATCAACATGCTCAATGTCTATCTAGTTCATCACTAAAACCTGGGTCTTTCTTAGATTGAAAGTAATAGTTGAATCAGCCCTAATTCGACTCTTAATTTCAGCTGGAATCCTAATATCACCAAAAATTTATCATAGCGTGACTTCGAACAAGCAACTGGGTACTCGCGTCACTTCCACGTCAGAAATCGCCCCAACAATTTCCCTAGCAGTTCGATGGAGAAAGGCATGCAATTTTCTTCCCCGTCAATCCATTGATGCAGGCTAAACCGCTTCCATTCAAGTGGAGAACCCACCACTTCCACTGATACATCGTCAAATCCATTCTCCAAAGACCCAGTAAGTTTCCCGCTTTCTAAAAACCAAAAGACGGTAAAGATGAAGATGAGGCAATCATTGACGGTGCTTGAGAATCTCTAAGGTTTTACTTGGGAGGAGGTTATTCACAGAATTTCATGGGATGGAAGCCTTCATCCTCAGTTTGGGAGCAAAGTCCATCTCTTAGGTGACAGGTTATGGAAGGAGAGACGTCCTTTCATTTACAGTCTTTTGTCCACTTTTCTTTCCCCCAAATCGACAAGTTTTGAAGGGACGCTGGCATATTTTACAATATTGATCCCATCATTTTTAACTTTGACATAAACATTTCTTAAATAAAGGATATTTAAGTAATTTAACTAATTATTTTCTTTTATTAACCCATCCCTTCTTCCTAAATACAATTTTTTTCAACCCTTTATAAATCTATCATATACCATCCTTTAAATTACTATCCTCCCAATCAAAGCCTAAGGTTCAAAGATATAGTCACTTTGGATAATTTTTTATTGTGCATTTGATTTAGGGTTACTAGAAAAGAAGGGAAAAATAAAAAAAAAATTAGTTTTCCTAAATTATCCTTGTGCCACATCATCATCTTTGACGGAGTTGACAAAATATCCCTTAATTGTTAACTGTGCAAAACACAAACCCGTTTTAAAACCCATAATACCACAGAGTCCTTTTGAAAATGGTCAAAACCATAAGAAATTTTTTTGAAATTTTCATAAATTTTAATAATTCAAACTTAAGAAGTGTCCGATTATTTATAAAAAATTGTGAGATTGTGAGTTAGTTCCTGTAATTTACGAAATTGATAAAAATATTTTTATTATTAAAGTTCTTTAAATTCGAAATATATTATAATTTGCAAATTTTTGTAACATAACTGTCATTCATTGAAATTTAATAAAAATATTTTATTGCATAGGATCTCACAAATAATTAAAATTTAAATATGTATCATTATATTTAATAAAGATACTTTATTGCATAGGATCTCACAAATAATTAAAATTTAAATATGTATCATTAAAATTTAATGAGTTGTTGAAATTGATTAAAATTTATAATTTTATCAATTTTCAAATTTTGAGAATTTGATTTTACGAGTGTTGATATTTGTTAAAATTTATCACTTTACCAGTTGTCAAGTTTAGAGTTCCCACCATATACGAGCAAAGCTACGATCACACTACGGTAAAAAAAACCGCATGATATGTTGTATGCATAGTAGTTACAACAAACAATTTTGCATGTTGAACATAAATCTTGCTTAAAATAGATGATATATATGCAAACATCTCATTATTTTTTTATAAAAGAAAATGACGGACAAGGAACCGATAAAATTTATTACATTCATACTAAATGCAAGAAGCTTCATTAAGTTCATGGAATATTGTTTATAACATCTAAAAAACAATATAAGCTTTTAAGTGTCAAATAGTCTATGACAGTTTTACATAATCTACGGAATAATCAATTGATTTACGAAACTATGAATAAAAGTGAATTTGACATCACTTACTAATATTTCTAGCTAGTATGTTGTACAATTTTTCTAAATAATCCCACCAGAAGATTGGTACTAAGTTACTAACAAAAGAATTAACTACATGTGCATCCATTCAATAGTAAATTAGTCCAAACCTATCTATTTGATCCATGAAAGTGCTAGTTCAACTCTAGCTAGTTCCGGGTCGCCTCTCAGTTAGTAATTGAGCATTCACCTCCAACAAATATTTTTATTGAAGGAATCAATATTTGATCATTTGATCATCCTCATTCTCTCCTTTTATGGAATTGAACTAAGCTTAACTAGTATAAGTTTTTTATTTGAATTTGAACTTTATACCAATTAATATAAGAATCATAAAATAATAATTCCATTCTTTTAATAAAGAATGATTGTTCCATCAATCCTGCATTATCAATGAATGGTTATTTCATCCAGCGATGAATTCAAAATAAATACTCAACCATTCATAAAATTTTATAATCATTTTTCTCTTACTCGAATAATTTAACCAAGCGCTACAACAATATTACTTAGGGGATGTTTCTCCAAACTTATAATTTGTAACTTCTAACTTCTAACTTAAAATTGTTTGTTTAACTTTTAAGGAGTTTTAAAATAAGTAGTTAAGTATTTCTGTAAAATTATTTTTAAATCATCAAAAGTGTTTCTCAAAACTGAATTCTAAGTTACTTATAAGATGCTAAATCTTGAAAAGACTGAAAATGACATACTTTTAAAAAGGTTATTAGGTGTTAAATATAATATAGGAATAATATTGTAATTTATTTGATCAAAAAGTAGATTTGAAAAAAAATCACATTCTAGAAGTATTAGCTACTTCTTACTTTTTACTAAAAAGTAACTTTTCTAAGTTGAAAAAAATTTAAAATACTAAATTGAATAATTTTTAACTTAAAATCCTACTTTTAAACAGAATTAATTAACTCTTAAATTCAGAGAAACCCCAAATTTCGCTAGTTTTTATTAAATAGTATTTCTTTCTTCTTCACCTCCCTTCCCACGCGAGAGGCGAACATAACCAGTGTACAGCAAGAGTAGGTAAATCATTCGTGTCGCCTGTTTCCACTCTCTCTTCCCAACCGCCTCCTTCTCTCTTTCTCTAGCATTCATTCTCCTAATTTTTTTTTTGCAGTACACATGGTTTGGTCCAAACTCACTTCTGGTAAGCAATTTCAGTAACTAATCTTCTTTATAGCTCAGAGTTTATCTTGATTTCTATTGAATTCTTGCAGAATAATTAACCTGCGCACTTTCGTTTCACAGCAATCAGACTATAATTGTTGGTGTCATTTACTTAGCCCTAGTAGTAATGTAATCCCGTAGTATATGCTTGATTTCATTGTATTTTGCCTATAAGAAAAAATTCTATAGGTTTCCTTTACTATAATATCTTCATTACTGAAATCAGCTTGCTGATGACCTTCTGCTTGTTTCGCAGGTCGATTCTCTCTTGGCGTGCTGGTGATTAGTTTTTAGATGCTTTATTTGAATCGTGATTTGTTTCATTTCTCTTTTTTCTGAGTTGATTTTATGTCTGGACTGAGTTCTTCGATGCTAAGGTCACTGTGCAGTTCTATTAACTCCTTGTCAAAGCTGAATTCGTGTAGTTCTTACACAAATACGACAAGATGGTCTAATCAAAACCTAATAAGATCAGCTTATGCTTTTGTGAATCAAGATCTTGGTTACAAAGAATTAAATTCACCTGCAAATGTAGTAGATATCCATCCTAAAGCTCTGAGTTGTAATTCTTCGGTTGTTGATCGAACTTTGAAAGCCCCTTCCATATTCCCAACTGCTTCCCTCCATTATGCCTCTTTTAGTACTGTTCCTCATATGTCAGTCAGCTCAACTTCTAGCTATCGCTCATTTTTCTCGTCTTCTGGTGGAAATGTGGACAAAACGAGGGGATCTGAAGTGTCAGCTGCTTCAAGTGAGAGTAAAGTGAATGTTGGAGACAATGGTGATACCGGAATCGACTGGGCTGACAAGGTCAAAGATGCTTGGAAGAGTGTAGTGGATGCATCAACTTCTGTTGGAGAAAAGACTAAAGAGTTATCTGATGAACTGATCCCTTTTGGTCAGCAGCTTCTTGATTCACATCCTTATCTTAAAAACGTGATTGTTCCTGTCAGTTATACATTGATAGGTACCATACTGGCATGGGTAGTGATGCCTAGGATTTTGAGGAAGTTTCATAAATATGCTGTGCAAACTCCCGCTGCCTTACTACCTGGAAACTTATCTAGCGAACCAGTACCTTATGAGAAAAGTGTTTGGGGTGCTTTGGAGGATCCTGTGCGATACTTGGT
The DNA here is from genome assembly GCA_949673415.1 of Euphorbia schlechtendalii. NCBI lineage: Eukaryota > Viridiplantae > Streptophyta > Magnoliopsida > Malpighiales > Euphorbiaceae > Euphorbia > Euphorbia schlechtendalii. The sequence continues at coordinate 9,226 of CATIWQ010712594.1, forward strand.
CACATTTATGGCATTTCTACAGATGTTAGTTGTTCCAACTTTCTCTTTGTGTTACTTCAGTTTCCAGGTTTGTAAAGGTTCAATTTCATTAATAACACATTGAATCATAACTTTGACTTACAGCGGCACGATGGTGGCACCATCTACTATAGCATCGCAGTATCTAGCACAGGGGTGGAGGGGGGCAGTTGTTCTTTCTCTCTTATGGTTTTTATATCGATGGAAGACAAATGTGTTTAGTCGTGCATTGACTTCTCAAAGTTGGTCCATAGTTGACAGAGAAAGAATGTTGACTATTGATAAAGTCACTTCAATTGGTCTTTTTACAATTGGACTAATGGCTTTAGCTGAGGCTTGTGGAGTGGCTGTCCAATCCATTTTAACTGTTGGTGGCATAGGAGGTGAGTTTTACTGCCAATTGCCTGTGCTTCTTCGCTCTAGTTAATTGGTGATGAATGATGATCGGAACCTTTACTACTAACGAAATCTGAATCTTATATTCTTTTGAGTTGTAAAACCTAATCTTCTCCAACGTTGTGTCATCTTGTCCTTATTGCTCTCATTTACTTGTACTCGGTGATAGCTGTTTTATTTGAAGTAGTTGTGATTGTGACTATTTTGAGGTATTCTAGTAAGTACTTTTTAATGTACTTGATATAATTTTTTATTCACCTTAACCTCAGTGGATCAATCTGTTGTCATATACTCAAATTTTGTTAGTTGTAATTTACTGAATCCCGGTAACAAGTTCATCTTATTAGGAATATCACAAGGGAGATCCTTTTTCCTTTTTTCTAAAAACTTTAGGCCCGTGATACCATAATGATGTACATTTGGATAGATTGCTGGTTTCACTATTATCTTGTTATAATCCCTTCACAGGAGTGGCTACTGCATTTGCTTCCAGAGATGTCCTTGGAAATGTGCTCAGTGGGGTTTCTATTCAATTCTCAAAGCCTTTTTCTCTTGGAGATATTATAAAAGTAAGTTGCTTGTGTTTTCTATGACCTAATTAATCTAATTTCATGTATTTAGGTTGGAAAATTAGAAAAGCAATTTTGTGGCCATTTTAGTAAGTAAATTCCAGTGATTGACAAGTGAAATAAATGGAATCTGTGGTTCTGTGCTGAATATCTCTCCCTAGTGGTATTTATGTATGTTTCTATCTTATCACAAATAACAATTCATTATATATGCTTGGCATATTGTGAATTGTCTATTATATTTTATTTTTTCACTATTTTTTATTGTGGTTGCTTGCTAATATAACTTTTCCACCTGTTTCATATCGATTCTGGTTCTTTTTACCACTATTCTTAGTATTCTATATATTAATACATTATGAGTGATAAACTATTTGTTTGTAGTCAGTAATTGTATTCAGTTTCATGGTTTCCAAAACTTTATAGGTGCCTACTGTTTTCTTACCAAAATGAGGGACTCTATCTACTTACTGGTAGTATCCTGGCAAATTAAGTTGAAGGGAAGCTAGTTTTCTATTATGTTTTTCTAAATCCAGTATTCTTAATTTGTCTGTAGCCTCCATTTTTATCAATTGATAAGTTAAAATATTATTTATTTGCTTACAGCTGTGCCTTTTCACTATGTACGGTCATTAATATCTTCTTGTTGTAGGCTGGATCGGTAGAAGGTCAAGTAGTTGAAATGGGTCTTACAAGCACGGTTTTACTGAATGCTGAGAAGTTTCCCGTCATGGTACCAAATTCATTATTTTCAAGTCAGGTGAGCTTGTTTCTGATCCAGTTTTTTGTTTTTCAATATGTACTTTGAATTACTAATTATACTTCTCATTTAGAAGTTGTTTTGCGACCTTAATTCCATTATGTTTGACTGTTCAATTTTCTTTTGAGATTTGGAAATTGAATTTCGTAGTAAGAATTCATACTTCAAAGTTAAATTTGAGGCTGGATGAATTCTGGATGAACATGTCAGTGAAACTGCAGAAGTCTTTTTGTCTGCAAGCTTGTTAGCCTGTTATTGGAATTGGTTTTGGTAACTTGGAAGCTCAACTCATCTCAAAGATTTTTTTTTTCGGCATTTTTGGTGAAAGAAACTGCAACAGCAGGGCATACAAAACTAATCCTCGATTGGATTTATCCATCTTTACTATGAATTTGACTCAGGGTACTTATACTTTAAGATGGGTTGTTCAATGGATAGAGACAGATAATAATTTTAATTTTTTATGTGTATGTGCACATGCATATAGGATAGTTCTTTCTCTGCTTTACAATGGTAAATTCGTTGAGCTTGTATGTTCAGTTAGTATCTCGTATTTTGATTTGCGTACTTTAAATTAGCTATACGTACTGTGAACTGTATATTTCTTTGTTGCCACTGTGTAGGTAATAGTAAATAAATCCCGTGCCCAATGGCGTGCCCTGGTGACAAGAATTCCGGTGAATGTTGATGACGTGGACAAGATAGCTCAGGTATCAGCTGACATTAAAGGCATGCTAAAGTCAAACCCAAAAGTTTTCTTGGAAAAGGAGGCCCCATACTGTTTCTTGTCTCGGATTGACAGCTCTTGTGCAGAGTTGACTATCGGATGCAATCTTAGACGAATGGTTAGTTTTCAGTCACCTCTTTTGGCATGTTAGAAAACTCATTGCAAGGTTTATAGTTTTTCTGAATCTAAACCTGAGTCATAATTGTGTGAGATTAATAGCTTCATCTCCCAAGTCCAGTATATTTTTGCAACTCAGTGCTTTTGAGTTCTGAAAGTGTTCTTTTTCATTTCTTGATACTTGTATGAAATTGAATATTTGTATTGCTGCTTTTCATCCTGCCTGTATGCTCAACTGGGCTTAAATTCTTATCTCATTTGGGTGCGTTATACTCTCTGATTATAGAGCAAAGATGAACTTTACTCCACGGAAGAAGACATTCTTTTGCAGTCTGTCAAGATAATAAAGAAACACGGTGCTTCTTTGGGCAGTTCCTGACAGGGCATGACCACCTGATGGGTTAGTTAATGAATCAGGTTTCTCTTTTTTTTCGCTGTAAACTGTGACCTTTTTCGGTATCTGATTATGATTTGCGGACTTAAAACGAAAATTGTTCTGATGCAGAACTCGATGAAAGGGTAGCTCAAGTTTTAGGTATATCTCATCCTCTTTAGTTAAACAAAGGAAAGAACAGAAGAGGATGTAAGAATGAATTTCAAATGAAAATGGACTGCTTTGTAGAGGAAGGTCAATTTTTTTGGTCTTTTACTTTGACAAATTTTTTTATGAATTGTGGTTGACTTACTAAATATCTGTTTACTAGGAAAGTTGACGTGAGCATCAAATTTTTTTAAAATTGTAATATTAGTTGACTCATTTACTTATTTTACATGTTCTAAAAATTTTTAATTTTTGTTATTCTAAAAAAGTTTTTAATTTTGTGTATGAACATCTAATTCACATAAGATTGTTATTTATTTATTTATATGTGCTTCAAAATTGCGTTTTTATAGTTTGAATTGAGATTCACAAATTTTAATCAGCCCCGCCAATGACATTTGTTAATTGTTAATAATTTTGTATGTTGATAAAGCAAATAATGATGCTCCTTCAATTGATTTGAATATTCACTAGTTTTCGTAGTAACCATTTTATTCATCAAAAGTCCTTTCAAAAATTCACTCCTGAAAAAAAAAATTTTATGTACTGCATAATTGCGCCTATACGCTATACTTATTGGGATGAATTGTTTGGTCGGCGGAATGATTATTCCGTGAAATAGAAGAAAAATAAATAAAAAATATAGAGTATTTATCTAGAGTTCGTCATCGGGATAGAATAGCTATTCTTAACTATCATACATTTCATGTAATCACTATTCTTCATCAAGAGGAGGAATAAGTATTCCATGATAGTTAGGAATAGTTATTTCATTTTGACGATAGGTTCTAGGTAAATATTTCACATTTTTCTTACGTGTTTCTCTAATTCCACGGAATAATCATTCTGTCAACCAAACGAGCCCTGTAATCTTTTTAGAAACTATGAATTGAAATAAAGTGAATTAATTGATCTTTTTTTAATCGAATTCAAGTGAATAAAAATTATATTGGAAAAATATGATATCAAGGAGGAACGTCTTTATCGGGGTATTGTTACTTCTAAATTCAAGCAATTATCAATTATTTTCACGATATGATATTTGATTCCCTTTCAAACAAAAAGAGACTTTTTTTTATGTGAAATGGGGAATGTATAATGATGTTTATAATAATCTTGACCAATTAAATTATGATAGATTTTACGATGATTTTATCAAAAATAAAATATTTATTACTTTATCTTTTATCATATTCAGATTTATAGTATGAAGATTTATGCAAAGATAATAAGAAATAAAGAAAGGTTTAGTTTGTTAAAAACAAAATCATCGTAATTTACGCCTTAAATTTTATTTTTGTAGTTATATAAAGTTAAATTATCAATTAGAAGAAAGTTTAGCAAAGGGAAAACAAATTCTGAAATAATCACAAATCGGCCACCTACTACGAGATTTTTGATACGAGATTAGTTTCCAAATTATTGTTTTGTTTGTGATGGACAGGACATGTCAACTCAACTGTACAGAGAATTTGCAAGATGTCTGTGTTATTTATTACTACATTATTCCAAAATGAAAAGTCCATGAATCTTTTTGGCTGTGGGTTATCCTTCGTTGGAAGCATTGTACTTTCTATTACTATCTGATGTCGACCGATCCAAACTAAGCCAATCTGCAGTTAAAAATAGTCAAATGAACCCAGCTTATCATTGATGTTCAAATTTTGCGGATGTTGGCGTGGGAAAACGAGGATTGAATATAATAGGAAGCAATAACTTCACACCATTTCGACTCTGGTGGCCTAGCTCTACCCATACTTGGTAATCGTCTCTAAGTGAATTGTGATTTAATTACTCGGCTTGGTAGCTTTTGAGATTTATATACTTTATTGTTGTAGTTACTACAAATTCGATATTGTTCAGTTTATTTTTTATTCAATAAAGCTCGATACTACGTGACTGCATATTTACACTGAATAAGTTTAATTCCATAACGTGTACTCGTAAGTTCCCGATTCCTTTTATTTTTATCGTTTGATTTTATTTTAATGACCTTAATTTTCATTTTTAAAATAAATTTCATTAAATCGGTTTAAGAGAAAAGAACAAACACCTCAGGAAGATTATTTAAACAAGAAATGATAGTGTTTATTATAAACGTAACCAAAACATAACTAAATTTAGCAAATGCAAACATCCATCCATCGCTTCACCGTAAACAATGACAAACATATCAATTCTCATATTCCTTAGTTTTCAGAAAATGAACAAACTTGGCGATGTAATAATCATACTGCAACTTCTCATTCCCAACGATTCCAGCAGCCTCGCTAGCACGTGCTCTGAGTTTCACACTTTCATGAGACACCATTGCAAACCTCAAAGCCTTAGCAACTCCATCCCTAGTAAAAGACCCATCTTCTTCATTCCTCTCTACTTCAACTCCCAAACCCTTTTCAACCAAAAACCTCGCATTCAATGGCTGATCAATTATAAATGGCAACAATACGAGACAAAGCCCAAATTCCAACATTTCAATTACAGAACCCCATCCTGAATGAAACAATGTCCCTCCTATTGCTGGGTGTCCCAATATCTCCATCTGCGGCGCCCAACCCATATTCACTATTCCTTTGTCGCCAATTCTGTCGCTAAATCCGTCGGGCAAAGCGTCAAGATCTGAATTTGCCCAGTTGGGTTTTCTTAAAGCCCATAAAAACGGCAACCCAGATAGCTCCAATCCATTAGCAATCTCAAAGACTTGATCTTTACTCAGTTTAAATTCACTACCAAACCCAACAAACACAACTGACTTAGGCTTCTGCTGATCTAACCATTTGAATACTTCACTCCAAGAATCGTCGGTAAATTCTCTCTCTAATTTGGGTTTTTCAGGGGGCAATAAACCTACAGGAATCACAGGTTTTCCCATTACTTGATGAAATTTACTCAAATACTCGGATTCAATTTCTCTGCAGCTACGAATTGCCACAGCTTGACATGAATCAAATATTTTGTAAACTCTTTCACCGTCCGATAAACCGGACTTATTCACGTTATAAATCCACGGAAAAACATCAATAGCCTCTTTTTTGGTATAAGCTACAGAGGAAGTGAAATCAACCCACTCCGGCGGTGAAGTCATACTTTCCCACGACGGCCGGAGCTTCCTCTGAGTTTCCGTACTAATCAAACATTCCGGGTAGCTAAGGAAAAGATAAGCCGGAGAAGAGAAAGCGGAGAAATGGATCAGAGGAACTTGATTTTCTTTAGCAATTTCAGCAGCCCAGTGAGGCATCATGTCAATTATAAGCCAATCAGGCTTTTTTTCGGCGATAAATTGCCCAAGGGGATGCCGGAGGCGATCGTATGCGATCTTCAAGTAATCAATTTGGGAAGAAGGGATGTCAACAGTGGCCTCCGCGTCTTCTGGAAGGGATTTATCTTCCAAAATCGGCAAAGGAAACTCAACGAACTGGATTAAAGAGCGTAAATTTGGAGGAATTTTGGGGAGTCTGAGGATGTTTTTGGGAGTTGATATGAAAGAGACATGAACGCCGGATTTGGCCAAAGAAATGGAGAGTTGAAAGAAGGGAATTAAGTGGCCAAAAGCAGACCATGGAAGCATCACTACATGAATCTCATCTTTTGACTTCTGCGCCATGTTGTATAAGTTTGCAATCGCCTGTAACAACTCAATCATATAATCATATGCATATATAGGCTAAACACATGTTGTACGGAAACTATATACATGCTAATCACGTGTGATTTACAATGTACTAACATAATACTTCTCGCTCTGGTTATTACTATTTATCATTCTAAAATTTTTATCAAAATTAAAAATATATTTAATGTATTATTAAAATAATTAATTTATCCATTTTACCTTGTAATAAAATTCTCTCTTCGTAATTACCATCTTATAAATTACTCCCTCCATTTATTAAATATTGTCGTTTTAGAGGGATTTTGTTGTCTCTCTTTTATTATCATTTTGTATTTCCAAGATATTTTTTTCCAAGTTTTCCATACCTACCCTCCTATTAATTTGTTCAACTTCCAAGATAATTATATTCTAATCTCCAATAATAAGAGAAGACTATATGTCAAATTGTTTTAGTAAATCATCTCAATTAGTTAGTTATTATCTTAAAAATTGTGAATTAGTTAAAACGATAATATTTAGTAGACAGAGGGAGTAATTTATGCTCAATCTCTTTCCTAATTAATGCAATGGTAAATTAAGAAAATCTTGATAAAAAATGAGTTGATACTTTAAAATGACAAATATTAAGAACCAAAGTAAAATGTCTAAAATGACAAATATTAGGAACCGTAGAGAGTACGAAATAATATTATTTTTTTGAACATGTCATGCACTTGACCTTGTTGCTGCCGTGGCGCTAACACAGCAAAAAATGCGGACTTGGAAGTTTTTGATTCAATTTTACTTGTCAAATTGATATTAGTTTCAACCTGTCATCTCTCAATATGTTAGTATTCGTTAAATCTGTTCATCGGGCGAGCCGGGCCAGGCTTGGCTAACTTTTTACAAAAAACGTTAACACAAGTCCAACTCAAACCTGTACTTTAGAACTTCGAGCTCGGATCGGGCTAACAAGGTAATTCTTAAACCTAGCCGAAGCCCATGAATATTTTATAAATTTTTTATTAAGTTAATAGAAAAAATATAAAAAAATCAAAATATGTTTAAATTTTAAACATAATTGCATTGTTTACTTCAAACTGTTAATATTTAATAACATTTATTGTAACGAAGTGGAGGAGATGTGAGGAAACCGATTTGGATGATAAAACCTCAAATTGTCACCGTAATATATTACTCCTAGCCTGGGCCACCGTGACTAACACTCATGACAATATTTAAAACAATGGTTTTTCTAGCATTAGTTGTTTGTGTGTTTGTTTCGTCCCCGCATCCGTTTTTTAGGATCTGGATTTTAATTTTATAGATCCGTCAGATCCGGGTCCGGATTTTATAATGAAACTCGGATCCGTAATTAAACATTAGTTGTACTTTTTTATTTATTATTTACCCCGAAGATATTGGATAATTAATATTATTTGAGATCCACGTAAATCCAATTGCATGAACATTATTAAATGAACATTTAAACTATTTAAAATAAGGTGAAATGTACAAGTATGTAAGTTGAAATTAAAAATTTTATGTTAATTACATGGATCCATTTTGGACCCATTTATGAATCCGGATCCGTTGAATATGGATCTGGATCCTAAAATTATGAATCCGATGAATCTGGGTAGGATATATTCAAACGGATCGATTTGAACCCGATCCTTATCCGATCCATTACCAGCAGGTTAATACTACAATTTGTTTTCTAGCATTAATTTTTTGTTTACTTGCTTGTTTCGAAAGTTCAGCCACATGCTAACAGTATTAGCATGACCTGTTTTCTAGCATTAATTTTTGTTAGCATGACGTGTTTTCTACCATTAATTTTTTGTCACGTACATTATAAAGATTCATCCATATGTTCACGGTATATGGGCTTCGAACATGATACCGGGGTGGGGTCCCACTTTTATAATTGCTATTTTGCTAAGAGTGGTTGAAAATTGATGTGCTTGTCCCTATTCAACTACCCCTTTCCCTACATCAAAGTTCCTATCAATTGAAAATACTTGTTTACCTTTTTATATTTATTAATTTAAAAGTTGGTAGAATATCTTTTTAGTAATTTTATTTTATTAATTAAAAGTAAAATGAGTAAAATGAGTTTTATTTTGAAATGATAGAAGTAAAAATTTAACTGAGGACAAGATAGTGGGACCGATAGATTTAAATAAATATATTAAAGTTTATGTTCATTCTTTCCACACTTTAAAATTTTGGTTAAGTTAGATCCAAATCAAGTTTACTAAGCTATTTCCTCATTCAACTTTATCTTTGTTTATTTTAGTGTATTTTGTTTATATTTTGATCAATTAAATTAGTATAAATGAATATTATTTCTTCCCAATTTCTTAAATGTCTTTTTAAGGTTTTTATTTTGATTTTTTTAAAAATTTTAGATTATCATATAATCTTTACATAATTTTTCCTAATTTACCTTTATATTAACTAAGAATTAAATATTGATAATATATAAATTAATAATTTATTAGTAAAATAAAAATATTTATTTTGATAAAATGTTTAATTGACCCTTGATAAGAACTGGAGGTATACTATTGAACTGTGAGCTCGTTTGGTTGATAGAATAGCTATTCCGTGGAATAGGAGAAAAACAAATGGAAAAAGGTGGAGTGTTTGCTTAAAGCCCGTCGCCGGAACGGAATAGCTATTCCGAGCTATAATACAACTCATGGAATAACTATTCCTCTTCTCGAGAAGGGAATAGCTATTCCATGAGTTGTATGATACTCGGAATAGCTATTCCATCCCGACGACGGCCTCTATGCAAACACTCCACCTTTTTGTATTCGTTTTTCTTCTATTTTGCGGAATAGCTATTCCGCCAACCAAACGAGCCCTGTGTGTTTATTCCTCATCTGAAATGTACACGAAAATTCAGGGCTATAAACCTTAATTCTACTTTATTTCATTGATTTGTTTGTTCCTCGTCAAGATGTCGTTTTCTGTATTTATTATACTTTGGTTCATTGATTCTAGCTTTAGCAGATTTTCTCAAATTTCCGAAAATATTTTTTAAAAAAATACATTCCATGAAAAATTTAATTTTTTACTAAATATTTTTTAATATTTATAACTATTTTCGTTCAAATAATTTTGTTGATTAAATAGGTTGAATGCGCACACGAATTGAACCTGGAAAACTAGAAGATGAAAGTAATAACGTTAAATGATACTTCGATAGTTTCTTTCAGGATTAAACCATTCCTTCGATTCGATATCAACAGAATTGGTACAAAAACAAAGAGGTTATATATATATCCAGAAAATAAGAATTGAAGGAAGAAAAATATTTTTGTCAACTATATTAAACAAATAAGCAAAGACAACATTTTATAGGAAAAATAAATGTTGGCTATAAAAGTTAAAAACGTTTTTACATTTAAGTAACATATAGTGGTTGTATTTTAATGGGAAAGCAGTTACAGAATTAAGTTGAGTCAAATATCATAAGATCGAGGTAAGGAATTTCAAAAGCATGAATAATTTTATTAAAATTATTTTCTGCGTTAAAACAATAAAAGGTTCCAAGCATGGACTTCGCCCACATAGTGAGGTGGAATCGAACAATTTGCATTAGAAAGTTTAGGCCATTTTTTCTCATGTGCGTGCAAGAAATCACCTTATCTCTCTCGCATGTTAACAAGCCCATTAAGAAACAATGCAATATAAACTAAAAATATTCTCTTAAAATTTCTCATGTCAGATGATTTCTTTTGAAAGTTACAAAGGAAACTCAAGATTTCCAACAAATTTTGTTCGGAATTGGTCATAGTTAAGGCTCCTCACCCTCTCAACAAATGTATTTAACGGGATTCAAACATTGTTCTCATCCTACCTACTCAATTCAGGTTGCCAACTAAATTACACCTGTGAATATACAAGATTTGATAGCGAATAACTTTACATTACAAAAAAAATAATGTTTAGTTGTCGTTAAAACTGTGATTATCTAAATTTTGCAAAAATTATATTAATCATAATAGCAAGTTTTAAATTACGGAAATTTATGCGACAGTTTACAAACTTAATTTTATAATTTTTTTATCTTTGGTATGAATTAAAAGTTATTTTGCTAGAATTTCGAATATTTTATTTAATAATCAAATCCTACTTTAAAAATGAGTGGTCAATAAATTAACTAAGTAATAATTGCAAGGAAAAATATGATACAATTTGATATTATTAAAATGAAGCAAACTTATTATGAATTTTTTTATCATTTTTTCTTACCCTAAAAATTTATTAAAAAGTACATTGTTTCTTAAAAACTCGGTCAGATTATGAATATGATATTGATGAAACTTGTGATTTCCAAAAACTTTTGCTGCTTTACTTGCATTTTCCCTCAATAATATCATCACACACCATTGCCAAATTTGAAGCATTACAAATTTCATCCCTACTAAATGACCCATCTTCTTCATTTCTTTCTACTTCTACCCCAAACTTTTTTCAACCATTAGCCTTGCATTTGAAAGGCTGAGATCAATTATAAATGAAAACAACACATGACTATGCCCAAATTGCAATGTTTCAATTACAGACCCCCATCCTGAATGAAACAATGATCCCCTTATTGCCGGGTGCTTTAACAGCAACTCCAACCATATTCTCCATTTTTCATTCCTCAAACTCCATCTTAAAGGATCAACATTCCCCAAACTTCATTTTAAAGGATTTACTTCTCCAATCATCTTCCTTATTTTTCATTCCCCAAATCAAATTTACTTTAAAACAATAATTTTTTATTATTAAACTAACAAAAAGAGTAACACAACAAAAACTAAAAACCAAAAAGTAATACTATTTTATTCAATTCTTCAAATAATAATAATATTTTATTCAATCCCTAACAATGAGGAATTGATCATTCTTCATATATGAGAAACCTTATTTTGAGAATATAATATATTGGAAATGGTTAGAGTTTCAACATTTCCCATGTAACCTTTGGAGTTGCACTGATATCTTCATTTGTGGGCGCCCATCCCATTCTCACTATCCCTTTGTTGCTAATTGTGTCGCTAAATCCATTAGGCAAAGCGTCAAGATCGGAATATGCCCAACTGGGTTTCCTTAGGGCCCATAAAAATGGCAACCCAGATAAATCTAAGCCGTAAGCAATCTCAAAGACTTGGTCTTTACTCAGCTTATACTCACTTCCAGATAAACCCAACAAATATAACCGATTTGGACTTTTGCTGATCCAGCCATTTGAACACTTCATTCCAAGAGTCTTTCTGTAAATTCCCTCGCTAATTTCGGTTTCTCTGGCGGTAGCAAACCGGCAGGAATCACTTGCTTTCCTAATACTATTGCAGTGTATTTAAATATTCGCCTTCTATCTCCGGGCAGGAACGAAGAGTGACGGCCGTTGCTAATTTTAGCGATTCTTTAAGCATCTGAAATCTCGGAATGATTTCCTCCGTAAATCCAGTCATGAATCTGAACCGCTTCGTGTTTTGTAAAAGCAACTGAAGAGGGAAAACCGACCCAATCGGGGTTTTGACTCAATCAGGAAAAGATCTCTTCTTCTAGTCGTCTCCTTAAGAAAAGCATGGAAGCAGCCGATCCAACATAGAAATACATCAAAGCGACGCCGTGTTCCTCGGCCATCCAGTGAGGAATTCAACATAGAATTTTATGCTGGTTGTCAATTCGGAAGCGCAGGTTTGGCAAACACAGCTTCACAATGTATTGCTCTACTAGATTCTTGATATGGAATTGGAAGAGTCAGATGAAAGTTGTTAATAATTTTTGCAGCATATAAGTGAATCCCAACACACAAGTTGTGTTACTATAATTTCCCACAAGGATATGATGCATTTCTATATAACATGATGAAATCGTGGAGTATATCTCAGACAAAATACAACACACAGTCAGATGATTCTCAAGGGTCGGGATTGAATTTTACAGAGTCCCTCAATATCAACTCCTTGATATTTTCCTCGGTGAAGAATGGCTGCTCAAAATCAAAAACAGGCTCCTCGTTGATGTCATGAAGCGGCGCCACCTCATCAACTGCAACAACCCGTTAGTAAAAATTAAAGAAACGTCTCAAAAGACTCCCACTGGAAAAACATAATGTTTACTTGTTTTTCGGTTGAGAATAACGGTTACCTTGGATCTCTTTAAAACTGCCCCATGGTTATCTCGATGTGTCAATGCTTCTGTGGGTTGAGGCTGGCGGGCCTCATTGGGCCAATTGGACCTCTATGACCAATTAATACTATTTCCTTGATATCATACACATTTAGGACTGGAAAACTGTTTTTTTTTATCCCGACTATAAACCTTTGATTCTACTTTGGTTCATTGATTTGTTTGTTCCTCGTCAACATGTCGTTTTCTATGATTATTATACTTTTGGTTCATTGATTTTAGCTTTGGCAAATTTTCTCAAATTTCTGAAAATATAAACAAATACTACGTACCAATAAAAAGAAATAATATGTTATTAAATATATTTTTAATATTTACAAGTATTTTCATTGAAGTTAACAGTTTAGTCATAATTAAGGTTTCTCACCCCTCCTAATAAATATATTTTATGGGATTCAAACATGTTCTCCTCCTACTTACCCAATCTGGATTGCAATCGAGGCACACCTTTAATGATAGCAAATTTCCTTGAATACCTTTACATAATAAAAAAAATAATGTTAAGTTGTTAAAATTGTGATTAATCAAATTTTGCAAAAAGTTATGGTAATAATAATAGCAAAGTGTTTACAAACTAACTTTTATAATTGTTTTTTCTATTTTTGGCATAAAACCACAGATTTTTTGCTAGAATTTTAAATTTTTCATTAACCAATCAAATCTTACTTGAAAAATTGGTAGATTCAATTGTAACTTTATCAAAATCAAAGTTTTCATTACTTTGTTTCTTATCACCATTAGATTAATAGTTTGAAGATTGATTCAATTATGATGTGGCAAAGTAAAATTTACTATATTAAAAAACAAAATACTATTAACTTCACCTGAAAAATGAGTTGATTAATAAATTAACTAATAATTGCAAGGAAAAAAAATATGATACAGTTTGATATTATTAAAATTATGCAAATTCATTCTGTATTTTTTTATTATTATCAGTTACCTAAAACTTTAAACCTAAAAATTTATTAAAAGTAGATGAAATAAATATTCAAATACAATTCCTGACATAGTTGTCATTATTTTCAAAAACTGGGCCAGATTATGAACATGATCTTGATGAAGCTTGTGATTTCCAAAAACTTCGTTGCATTTCCCTCAATATCTTCCCATCATCGAACACCATTGCCAATTTTAAGGCCTCACAGATTTCATCCCTACTAAATGACCCATCTTCTTCATTTCTTTCTACTTCCACCCCCAGACATTTTTCAACCATTAGCCTTGCATTCAAAGGCTGATCAATTATGAATGGCAGCAACACAAGACTATGCCCAAATTGCAATGTTTCAATTATAGAACCCCATCCTGAATGAAACAATGATCCCCCTATTGGCGGGTGCCCTAATATCTCCATTTGCGGCGCCCATCCCATTCTCACTATCCCTTTGTCACTAATTCTGTCGCTAAATCCATCAGGCAAAGCGTCAAGATCGGAACTTGCCCAACTGGGTTTCCTTAAGGCCCATAAAAATGGCAACCCAGATAGCTCTAACCCGTAAGCAATCTCAAAGACTTGATCTTTACTCAGCTTA
>CATIWQ010712755.1:0-45720 GCA_949673415.1 Euphorbia schlechtendalii
TATATATATAAATTTTTTATTATAGAATATATATATATATATATATATATATATATATATATGTCCAAATGAACCTAACAAGTGCACTTGATCGTGTTTAGTAGTACGGGGTAAGACCAAGTGTCATTCCCACGTTGAGCAAGGAAATTAGTTAATTTTATAGGCTATTTAGTAGGTTAGGGAGTTTCAATATTAAATGTGAGCTGAGAGAAACAATTAAAATAAAGGTTGTAGTAAATTAAAGGAAGCAGTGACAAGGTTGCCACAAAATGCAGAGACAGAATGAAAGATTACTGTAAAATATCAATAATAAAGACACAAGATTTACCAAATCATTAAACGGTGCTCATGGTGCTTCCTCTCCTTTACTCCAACATGTTTAAGTGCATAGACCTAAAGTATCTTACCCATTTTTCATGTAACTAAGTGTGGCATACCATCCTGCCACTTAGCACTTTAAGGTTTTCACTCTGGGAGTTATCCACTTACAGACTAGACCTTAAGCATTTAGTTCAAGTAAGCATCTGGAATAAATTCCAGAAACTTTAGCAAAAGTTTAGTATCCTCTTGGTGCGTGTAAACTTAGGTGATTATTAAGAAGCCTAAGGTTGCCAGCCATCGCCTTTCGATTCCTAGCTCCTCAATCCAACATAAGCTAGCTAGACCCGTGAAACATAAAAAATAATAACAATCAATCTAATAAAAGATTTATGTTGGTTTAAAAGAGATTCTACACGATAAGACAAGCCACCGACAAATCCTAGCAAGCTTGCTAGGAAATTATATAATAAACATTAAATAAAGTAAATATATAATAAATAATAGATATATAAAATAAATAAAAGCATAAGAACAAAGTAGAGAGAAGGTGAGCCAATCAAGATTTCTTGACAAAGTAAAATGAGGTTCCTTATATACTAGTGGAAGAGCCTTATGCAAGTGGAAAAGTTGTCCATAATAAAATACTACAAAATATTAATGACCATTAGATTGCTTCTTGGTGGCCAAGCAAAGACAAGTGGCAACACGTAGATTTAGAAAGGTTAATCTGGTGAGATATTGGGAGATAACCCTTTCTTGACTGCTCAAGGTTAAATCTAGCCGAAACCTTATCTATGTATGTACTTTGAGAAAGAACTAGCAGTCTTCTAGATCTATCACGGTAGATCTTTATACATAGTATAAAAGCTGCTTCTCCAAGGTCTTTCATGGAGAACTTCTTTGACAACCATGACTTTACCATCCGAAGAAAAGAAACATCGTTTCCTATTAGTAATATGTCATCGACATATAATACAAGGAAAATTATCGAACTCCTACTAGCCTTCTTATATACACATGGCTCATTAACGTTTGACTCAAAACCAATTTCTCGGATTGTCTCATCAAACCTAATATTCAAACTCCTTGATGCTTGCTTAAGTCCATAAATGGACCTTTGCAACTTGCATACGATTGAGCCATCCTAGGATGTGATACCTTCAGGTTGTACCATATATATATCCATATCCAAGTTCCGGTTAAGAAACCCTATTTTCACATCCATCTGCCATATCCCATAATCGTTATGAGCAGCATTGGCAAGGAGTATTCTAATAGACTTTAACATGGCTACTGGTGAAAAGGTTTCATCATCGTCAATGCCATCCTTTTGATTGTAATATTTTATAACTAGCCTTGCTTTGTAGGTAATTGTATTACCATCCATAGCATTTTTTTTTCTTGAAAACCCACTTGCATCCTATGGGTTTAATCCCACTTATAGCATCAACCAAGCTCCAAACTTGGTTTTCGTACATGGAGTCCATCTCTAACTTCATGGCTGTTAACCATATATCAAACTTTGAGCCTTTCATTTCCTCCTTGTAAGTCTTGGGCTCATCATCTTTCATAAGGAAGATACGTTTATCATCAGTGATGAGAAAACCGTATCGCTCGAGAGAGATTAGAGCCTAACTTGACCTACGCATTGTCGTTGTTATAATAGGCTGCTCCATGCTTACACTTTCTTGTGTAATAGGTGTAGTAACAATCAATTGATTATCTGTTTCATCTTCTTGAATAACTAATTCAAGATTGCTCCTACTAGCTTTCGCATGTATATGCTCCTTCTCAAGGAATTGAGCATTTATGGAAACAAGTACCTTTTGTTCCTTAGGATCATAAAAGGTATAACCCATAGTCTCCTTAGGGTAACCTACAAACAGACACCCGTTAGACTTAGCACCCTGCTTATCTAAACTTGTCAACTTTACATAAGTAGGACATCCCCAAACTCTCAAGTGAGAAAGAGCTGGTTACCATACCACATTTCGTATGGTGTTTGATCAGCTAATTTTGAGGGCACTCTATTTAGAATATAAATTGCGCTCTCAAGTGCATAACCCCAAAAGGATATGTTGAGTTCTGCTTGGCTCATCATGAACCGAACCATATCGAGTAGGGTTCAATTTCTCCTTTTTGATAATCCATTGTGTTGGGGTGTATAAGGAGGTGTCCATTGGGATAAAATACCATTATCCCTTAGATAATTCTGAAACTCTTGGCTTAAGTATTCACCACCTCGATTAGATCGAAGGGTCTTGATACTTTTCCCAAGTTATTTCTCTACTTTGATTATGAACTTTTTGAATTTCTCAAAACTTTCAGACTTGTGCCTCATTAGGTACAAATAACCATATCGCGAGTAATTGTCGATAAAAGTTATGAAGTAGATGAAATCCTCATATATCTTAACACTCATTGGACCACATACATCGGAATGTATTATTTCGAAGGTACTAGTGGTATGTTGACCCTTTCATTTGAAGGGTTTCTTAGTCATCTTCCCTTTTAAACAAGGTTCGCATGCCCCATAGGATTCTCATTCCATTGAGCCCAAGTTACCACATTTGTGTAACTTAAGCGAGTCTCATTTATATGGCCTAGACGACAATGCCGTAAGTACAAGGATTTCTCATTATCTAAGTCTTAGGCTCATCATCTTCCATAAGGAAGAAGTGCTTATAATCAGTGATGAAATAGTTATATCGCTTGGGAGCGATTGGAGCCCGAATTGACCTACGCAATGTTGGTGTTATAATAGGTTGTTCGATGCTTACACTTTATTATGTAACATGTGTAGGGACAATCAGTTGATTATCTATTTGATCTTCTTGAATGCCTAATTCAAGATTGCTCTCACTAGCTTTCGCAAGTATATGCTCCTTCTCGAGGAATTGAGCATTTCTAGAAACAAGTACCTTTTGTTCCTTGGGATGATAAAAGGTATAACCCATAGTCTCCTTAGGGTAACCTACAAACAAACACCTGAAAGATGATGAGCACTCAAACCCTTTCCAAAACAGGACCCACCCTTGGAAGGCTTGGTTTTCTTAACCAGAAGTAAAGCCTTTGGATCCTTTCGAATCTTAGGCTCTACTGTTTTCATCATGTTGACCAACTCGAGTAGTGTGGCATCGATTTTGTTCATATAATAATTAGTCACAAATTGTGAAAAAATATCAGTTGATGAAGTAAGAATCAGATCCACAGATAATTCGTGATCCATCACAAAACCTAGTCGAGTCAGCTTCTCTAAATAACCTAAGAGTTTAAGAGAATTTTGTGGTGTTGAAGTACCAGCCTGCATTTTCATCCCGAATAAGAGTTTTGATGTATAAAATCTCTCGGACCTGGTCTGCTGTGAGAAGAGATCACGAAGATGGAGAATTATGATATATAAGTTAATGCTCTCATGTTGTTTCTGAAGCGTAGAATACATGGTTTCCAACATTATGCATGCTGCCGTTTCATGATCCTTTCTATACTTTTCCTATGCCTCATGTTCATTGGCATCAGTATCAGCATCAGGTTCATCAGGGAGGGGCTCATCCAAAACATAAGCTATCCTTTCAGATCTAAGGACTATCCTCACCGCCCTGAACCAATTAGTAAAGTTTGAACCATCTAGTTTGTTGTCAAGAATTGAGTAAAGGTTTATGTTTGGATTCATTGTTCAACCTAGATATAAGATAGAAATTTTTTAGATATTGTTAGTATATGTACATGCATTTAATATAAGGTCTTTAATTAAACACATAATTCCTACTATTTTCTCGACATTCAAATAGCCCCTTCTATTTAAATTCGGGAAATTTGGTCCAACCAATTTTCCTTAGTAGTTAGCATCCATAGCCACTCATCATGACCCCCGCTATAGCAAGTCAAGTCATAACAAGATAACTATGTTTGGAACCCATCCATTTGCATCCCATGCAATTGCTAATCCATTTGAATTCTCTTTCTCGAGACGTGCCTACCCGATTGTACGACTCGTCAAATGTGTCTCCAATCTGGCATTAGCTCCAATGAAATAGACAACTAACCCATTTTGTTTAAGGCATTAACCCCATCTAGTCTCATGACCAAACACATGTTAAGGGAAAGCATGTTGTACATGTCCGTACATCCTTTAATAAGGTTCATAGCATGACTTATGATGGGAAGACAATCTACCGCCTTAATATTGTTGTAGGGATTTTATTGGTGCCACTGGTCTCGCCCTAGTCTAGGTCTTATATGATGGATATGATTATGATGATAATAATTTCTGGCTATTTGGAATTATTAATTTAAGGGAACATGCTCAAGACTGGTACATCATAATCATTCCATTATGCCAAGACTCTACATAGCATGCAAAACAAACAAGGTCCATGTTTAAGTACTTGCACCTATGTCTATAAGTTTTAATTTAACAACTTAAACCACGTTTGTAAAACCATATACGGAATCCAATTTTCATACTAGAAATCAACTAAGTCATAAAAATCCCTTGGGTACACTTGAACCTAATACTAATGGAGGTTTTCAGGTAGGAGAGGCCCCCTTAAAGTGAATGAGTAGCCAAGTTCAATCCTTGCCAAAATAACACGGGCACTTCGATTCATTGTACCACACACAACTATGATTTAAAGATTTCATTTTTTACTTGAGTGAAGTACGGGACGACCCTCAATTAATGAAATTACACGTGTGGTGAAACATTGTTAATTTATATGATAAAAACCTAGACTAAGTTTGAGCAAAACCTTCTTAATCTAGTTTTCACATCATTTTCTATAACAGGAATTGAAACCTAAGTCATGCATAGTATACTTTAATCAATTCATAGAAAATACCAATTTCAACATATTATAATCAATCATGCATAGCAGAAGGCAAGCTCTGGTATTACTTAAAATTAACCCTAAAGCATGCCATGATTGATATAATCTAAGTCGAAATGTTCCATATAAGCTATCGAATTTATAAAAATTATTAAAAGAAACCTAGCATCTAAGTTAAGAGCATTAGCAGTTAATGCGTGCCTTTTCCTTGGTGTGGCATTCCCTTAGAGTAGTTTGGCAGAACTCTATTAGCACTAGCTTCCAATCTAGGACAGCCTCTATGATTGATCCACACGGACCTTCACCGACCAAAACTCCGTTGTGGAATAACCCATTGGTAGACAGCAGTTGATAGACCGCTCGAAGACCAACCTGAAAATATTAACTAAGAAGGCTCACTTCAAAAGAAAAAACCTTCTAAAGAATTCTTACGACGTTGGAGAAACTTATGGAGGATCTCGCAAAAAACTCATGAAGAAAAGATGTCAAACTTAGAGAGTGAGGCTAAGTTGAAGTACGTTAAAAGAGAGAACGGGGGTAGCTATATATAGGGAGAAGGGGAGCAGAATTATCCCCTTTTTCCAATGTGGGATAGGGAAAACCCTATCCCGCAACTGGTTAACCACGTGAATCCCCAGGATCCACGGGCTTACCCACGCACAACCCGCATACACGGATTGTGTAGCTACCGTACAAGGCTTACCTTGCTCTCAAGTTGGGCCTTGCGGGCTCTCCCGTAAGCCCAGCTTGCGGGCTCCGATAGTGGGCATGCTTCCTGCTAGCGTGCTCAGGCCTAGCCCGTGCGTTAGCGGCCCGTAAAATTTTTAGCTCACGGGGCAGCCGCTCAAGCTTCACCTCGAACAACCCTTGCTCGTTGGGGCCCACTCACAACGGGAAAAATTCCCTTGCTCCGCTCAGTGCAATTTTCTCCTTTAATAATTTTAATTATTAATCTGGTCCAACCAATTAATAATTCATCCAACGAATTCGATAACCTTAATATTCTTAGCATAGACCGAGTCTATAGGTTCTTTACTTAGTCCGGTAAAGATCCAAAGTGTGTGACCTCATAGGATCGTGAAGTATAGAGCCACTAGAAGTTAACCTAAACTTAGCTTCCCATCCAGGAACCTTTAGGCTGAGTGTTTTAGACAGATATGGAACCTGATAGCTCTAGACGATCAAATGGGCTTTCTAGCAAAGGCGTATGATCCCCCGATACTCGAAAGGTCACATGCCTATGACTTGATCCAGTTCTATAGTAGTAACCAATACAATACAATCCTTCCATCAGGTTAAGTACCATCTAGTTTATTGAGCTTAGATTAAGTGTTAGCTCATGTGATAGCCATAGCTATCCTATAATTAGACTTGTTCACGAAGAACACCACTCGACATAATCTATCAAGATTGATTAGAAACTTGTTCTATCAATCTTATACTCTGATTGGAGGTTTATGAGTGTATCTCTTCAACAAGAGGCCTTAAGTTACATCTCCCATTATATCACTATATTATGAGCGATGGATCCTATCTTGACTACTCGGCTTACCAACATGTAATCATCACTATACCTGTAATCACCCATATTATCTTGATTGCCAGGGTATGAATAAGTATGACCCAAAGTATAGCAACTCCTACATAAGGTAACCAATATATTAGGTTAGAGTTTACTTGTACTACTACTGCAATAAGACATGACACTAACACATGGATATAGTTATTTTGGAGTGTCTGTATTATAGCGGTCTCCAATGTATTACCCAAATACATTTATGTGTTAACTCAAGGTACCACCTTCAGTTTGTGACATCGGCTGCTTGGATCTAATCCAAGGAGTAAGCTTATACATGCTTGTCTATCCTCTTCATTGATGTCCAGTCTCAATGAAAGTATGACCAGGGATATTTAGACTATTCATTGGAACACGTATGTGTAGTTCTCACACCACATAGTTCTCACTATGTCCATGTACTTTTATGCTATGAAGTAGTCACTGGCTTTATCTTATCAATGCGCATATATATAATACCACATATATATAATACTAGTGAGATACATAAATTAAACAAACATTGATAAACAACAAAGATGCCTTTATAATTAATAATAATAATTTGAAACCGTTTGTACATGATAACTAATTAAGATATATCACCCTAATTGCCTCTAGAGCATACATCTTGTCTAATAGAATTGGCCCTCTTTGGGGCTGGTACCGGTGCCAGTCTCGGCCTACTTGGGTAAGCCGAAACCAGCCGAAATCGACCCCTTTTGGGGATCGGGATCGGTCTAAAATGGATCGGTACCGACCTACCCAAATGGGTCGGGATCAGTCTCGAATGTTTGGAGCGGTCTAGACTAACTAGCTCCCCGCTCCAAATTTTTGGCTCCTTTTGCCCTTATTTTCATTTTTTGTCTCAAAAATACCCCTCATTCCTCGCATAATTACAATTTTTACCTACCACTATAAAAACCAAAAAATTAGATTTTCTAAGGAGGAACATTACCTCTTTGGGAAAAATTCTTAGAAAGAGAGAGAATTCTAGAAATAAAAAAGTTAGGATTTTTGAGAAAAAGATAGGAAAATCCCTACATTCATTTTTTCGACGCTTTTTTTCTGAAAACTCCCGTTTCCTTTTCGGGTTCGAGTTAGAAACAAAAAGTCTAACTCTCGAGTTTCCTATTCCCTTCACCAAAAATCCACTTTCAGTCCTTTTTTCCATCCAAAATCTACAAAAAGACTTCGGGATCTCTTTTCGGCATTTATGTTGAAGAGGTAAGATTCTGAGCTTTAGGAGACTCTTTGGCGTGATCTTGTGTTTTATTTTCCATCATTTTTGTATTTTCGATCTAGTTTATTTATTTTCCTACTCTTTATAACTATTTTAGGCCCCACACGATGGGAAATCCATTTTTCCCCGATAACCGACCACATTTATGCAATGATTATAATATAAATAATAAAATTTTGTAAATCAAGTCTAAAATCAATTATTTTCCAATAAAAATGGGTGGGGAGCCCAAATTTCCCATTTTTAAATCCATTAGCACACGATTCACCTTAATCTAATGTATTTGCATGATTAATTGAGTCTTGTTTGGTTAACTAACTATGCCATGATGTTGTTATATATCTCGTGCTAAACTTTATAGATGTAGGTAGTCTAAGTTAGATGTATGTTAGGGTTTCTTTTTTCCTTCGGGTATCGTAATTGTAAATAAAATGTATTTGTAGATCATTTGTATTTAGGACCATTTGTAAATTACCCCTATTTTGTATTATTATTTACCCTACCCCTTTAGGTTAGAAGCCTCGTATTTACTCTATTTATCACTTTCTGTTACTTAACTACTTTATTTATCGCTTTCCGCATGTGTATGATTAATTTTAACATAAACCGAATATGATTAGAAATAAATTAAAATATCTTATAGGTGGTTGTTTTCTTGTAATTAAAACTTAAATAACGACACAGTAGGTAACTCATCCGGACCCAAATCTCTTTACTATGGTGCGGTTTAGGCTTAACAGATCTAGGTTGCACTGAATTTCTTGGAAGAGCTGATCCGGGTGGCGACTCCATCATAATGTAAGCGAGAGGTTTAGCCCTCGAGTCTTTCAAAACTTTTCTTTTCTCGTTCCTTTTTGTTCATAAAATGCCCACGCCCCATCTCACAGGGCCGGAGCCTTGCGGTGACCGTGCGGGTCTCAATAACATTGTCCGCTCACACTTTGTTTGATAATAAATAAATAGACAAAACAAATAATTTATGAAGTATTAACAAGCATACCCATTACAATATAATTAAGAAATATTACAATATTATAATTCATGGTTGGTTAATTTTTCTAATTTAATTCCATGTCTTCATTTTCACTATCCTCATCGACATATTGGATATTGCTTTGGTTCATCTCCCAAATTTATTGTACAATAGAATTCCGCACTACGTTCATTACTTTTTTTTATTGTCATCGAACATATTAGAATCAGCTCTTCCATCAATTTATTCATTATATCTCACCGATATCCCAAGTTGATGCCTCCTTATAACATTATGAAGAGTGAAAGTAGAGACAATAATTGACGTTTGATATTTTTTTTGGCATTTGAGGCATATTATGTAATATCTTCCTTCTTTTCTATAACTGACCAAATAGACATTCCATTTTCATTCACAATGATGAATGCCTATAATTGAAATGTTATTCCATTCCATGAGGCGATCCTGCTTTCCTATATTCTAATACATGAGCTCTAACACACCGATCTATGATAGAAGCCAAATAACCCAATGTATTTGGATATCCTAATTCTACTAAATAATATTTTCCTACAAATTAAAAATGGAAAGTAAGTAATACGAAAATATAATATAATTAAAATTTGAAACTATAAAATATTATGTATATACCTGTAGGTGGATGCAGAAAATAATATTTGGAATCGCTTAATGAATTCTTCCAAATTGTAGCATCATGAGCACTTCCTTCCCATCCAACATTAATGAATTTAAATATCCTATCAAGCGAGCAATAAGCCAAAACATTCCAAGTTTTCATTTTCTTTCAGCCGTTTCGAAATGGGACACCCTCATCATTTGATATTACTTCTTGTATAAAAGTTCCATCTATCGCCCCGATTGCATCCTAATTAAAATAAATAAATACATGTATGTGTCAAAAATGTTAACATTAATATGCCGTAAATTCATATACATGTTACACAATATATTACCTTGAAATAGGGCTAATAAAATGGATTATTTGCTACTTCGGGAGACACTTGAAATAAATCATGATGTGGTCTAATAATATCGAAGGACAAAATAACTAAAGCATCTAATACTAGTCTAAAGTATTTGCTTATTGTAGATGCAGAGTGTTTGAACGTATCAGTAGTATCACAATAAGAATTTCCTTTTGCTAATAAGTATAAGCAAATTCCTATTTGCTTGGCCACCGATATAAATCAACTAGGTGCTAGCAAATTTCTTTCAACCATTAAGTTTACTAGTTATGTGAACATAGTACCATCAAGATGTATTTGTTCTTTGAAAGACCTGAATTTCTATGCAACAATTTATGTATACATTCCAAACAACTTTCCCCTCCTTGCCTTCTAGGTTGTCCTGTTGATGTTGATGTTGATGATTCATTTGGTGGTTCAAGTGACTTCCTTAATTCTTCTAATGTGATTATAA
Source organism: Euphorbia schlechtendalii (assembly GCA_949673415.1). NCBI lineage: Eukaryota > Viridiplantae > Streptophyta > Magnoliopsida > Malpighiales > Euphorbiaceae > Euphorbia > Euphorbia schlechtendalii. Next base: position 10,362 of record CATIWQ010712755.1, read on the forward strand.
TATATGCATGTGTAATGTTATATTCTATTCTACGGTACAATAATAAAAACATAATATAAGAGAAATGAAATGCTTCATTAATTAGAAATAGCAAAAAACACATCATTCAAATACATATAACATTAGCTTGTATAAAATAAACAACATTTAAACAAATCTAATTTTCAGAAGGATCCCCAACAAACTTTGATAAATAGTACCAACGTTGATCGTCATTCATAAGTTCTATGAAGGTATTACCACGATCTCCAATTTCTAAGGCATGCATAGCATCTACAAAGTATTTATTACCCCTTTTTTATAAACTTCCATTTTCGCTAAAATCTCTTTTACCCGGCTAGCCTCAGTCTTGGTTGCACCAGTTAATAACTGAATAACATTATCAAAGCTTGCTTGTCTTTTTTATTCTTTAGAATCAATATTTTCTATTATCTTTCGTTTGTTGCAAGTACTACGACTTTGTTTTTTAATGCGGATCTTTGGAGGAGATTTACTTTCATCACCCGACAATATATCAAGGTTATGAGCTTCAGACCCCTCATTGATATCTCCAGACCCTTCTTCCATAATATTAACATGTTGCTTGTTTGCCTTTTTGATAAGTATGAATTATTTCTTGCCATTGTGGAAGAAAAGCAACCACCAACCCCATGGGCGGTTTGACTCGCAAATAATTTGGACAAGTCAGCATTTTCCAATGGTTTCTTAGCTATTATCTTGCCTTGCTTTTGATGTTTCAGTTAAACAATAAAAATTGTTTTACAAATCAAATAATAATAAAGAAAGAAATATAGTAGAAATGCAATGAGACTGAATTATATCATAAAAATTGAGTTCCATCTCTCCAAACTTGTTTCTGCGACATCTACTTGATTAGTGTAAGGGTTAAAGGAAACACCAGATAATTTTTGCAAATCATCCCATGCTTTGAACTTTTCTTTAAGATCCGCAAGATGATTTTGTAATTTTTTTTCTGTGAGTCCATCTTTTGTTTATGCATTATAAATTTTGGCAATATTTTCCCGGTCAATTTTGCAAACTCCTTTCTCTTTTTCATTTAGTAAAATTGTAATAAACATCTTTATTCGTCCCTCATTCTAATCATGTCTTCCCATTTTCTTACTTACTTTCAATACAATAAGGTAATAAAATTAATCATACCAATTTCATAGAAAATATCAGTTCATATATAACAAAAATCAAATTTACCAATAAACACCAACAAAGTTCATGTTAAAGAATGTGAAAATAAACAAAAACAATTAAAAAAGTATAGCAAATGAAAGAATAAAATGAATAATGCAAATTGGATAAAAGAAACAAAGGAATGAAAGTTACCTAAACTGCAAATCCTTGATAAAAAATAATACGGAAGTTTGAGAGAATAACTAATAAAGAGAAAAGAAGTAGTTGAAAACTAGTGAAGTTAATAATGATTTTCTAGAGAAAATTAAATTTTTTTTTTGTAGAAATCATAAATTTGATACTTGTAAATGAGAAAAAGTATCATTTGATATTATTATAATTTTTTAGTACATTTTGTAGTAGAAACTTAAATAAGCATTCAATGAAGTTGTTAACCAATTAAATGCCCCTCTTTTACACTTCTGTCCTTCTCAAATTTCTCACTAAATAAACACCCAATTCTTAATATATATTATTAACCGAATTACTTTTTCCATTTTGCAGTATTTTTAATTATATTACATTTGTCCAAAAATAATATTACAAAGTATGGTTTTTATTGTTTTTAAAGTTTTTGTTAATACTAAAAAAGTTAAGAATCCAACAGAAAATCATAATAAAATTTAATGAAACAAAAATGTAATATTATAAAGTTAGAAGGTAATGTTGTTATTATTGACATAAATAATTATTGTTCAATTACATTTGGTATTTTCAATTTCAGAATAATAAGTTTCAGTATGTTCTGTTTCAGTTGAAAAGAATAGAATCTTAGTGTGTTTTGACATGGTGCCACATATTATGCGCTTATGCCTTTCGTGCCTTATGCGGTCATAAGATCTCAGTCTCAAATTCAAAGAACAACTTTACATATCATACAAAATGCTATCAAATAGCTTAAATTGAGAACATCCATATGTCAATGATTCAAACTATAATATCAATTTAATTAACATTTCCATTACATAACTTCCAATTCACATTTCCCAACAAAATTCGTAGACTTCCAAACAAACATTACAACTAATTCATCTAACTTATATTTCATGGCATATCTAATTTTGTATCACTAATTAAATTGTTACTCACTTCATTGTTATGCATATAACCTAGCAAAAGCACAACAAGCATAAAAAGACTTCATAAAAACACCACAATATTGCAATTTTTTGCTTTTTCCTTGTATTGCATACTTTTGTTTCTTAATTTCTTCCTCCAATCTCGTATTCTCTTCATGCAATTTCGTAATTCCTACCTCTAACTTCTTCACCTTTTTCTCACTACACACTAACTCGCCTTCACAAATCTTCAACTTTTTTCTATTTCATTTGCAACCTCTATTCCCCTTTCAAATATTTTTGGATCAAACCGGTTGAAGAAATTGCAAGCTCCCATTTCACCATATCTTGCGCAACCTATAAATCTCCTCCCAATATTACGATTTGTCCCTGCCGTTCTCACCGGAGATTTAAGCCCGCAATAACATTTATGTTTCTCAATATTTGAATTTGCACGTGAAGATTCTAAACTCTGGGAACTCATAATTAGGGGTTTTGATTTCATAAAGGATGAGATAAAGAAAAGAATTAGAAGAAATAGAATTTTGGTAGATGAAATTTGTAGAGATTGAGTTTTAGGGCTCTCATCGATTTGGGGTAAAAGCAGAGAAGTGATGAAGTTCGGGTAAAGTTTTGGCTTTTATACTGCCCTTTTTTTCTCTAACTATTTTCCCTATGCCACATACATTTTTAAACGGTGTCAATAAAATAGAATGCTTTTGCTAATGTTTGAAAGCATATGGATGCTTTTGGAAAAAAATTCCACAGGTACGTTTTTTGCAAAATGGCCAAATCACATGTATGTTTTTAAGTTTACTCTAAAAAATAAAATGCTAAATTATATTGACGGTTGCTCGGTTAGTGTGGCTCACTAATCAACAATGGTAAATATGGGCTTTTCTAATTTTTTGGTAATAAATATGGGCTTCTCTAATTGGTATCAAATTCCCATTATAACATATACAAGAAACATGATGTGATTCTTAAGTTTAAAGGTGTAAGTGTTACTAAACCGTAATTAAGAAAAAACCATATTCCTTCACAACTTTGGGAATCATATTTCTATTCAGATTTCTGAAAATAATTTGTTCATTATTTATGCATATCATATTACTTTGTCTTTTCTCAACGTCCATAACGAGATAATTTGAACATGCCTTGTATATCTAACAATACTACAAATCAGAATTTCAAATTATTTTGTATAGCTCAACTGCATCATTACTCCCTTCAACTTGGCATCAAAAGCCGGATGTCACCTCAAACTTACTAAGAACTAGATAACCCTTTTAACCTGTCAATTATGAACCATTTAATCACTCAATGTCACGTGTCGTCTTCTAATTGAAGAGAAAAATATAAAAAATGACATATTTAAAAAGTTAAACCAACTAGATTTTGTCATATGATATTGAAGAGGTTAAGTGGTTCGCTTTTACTAAATTGAGGAGTTCTTTTGCAAGTTGGGATGATATTCTGCTTCTGCTACCAAGTTAAGGGGGGTGGGGGGTAATGTTGCATTTGACATTTTGTATATTACAGAGTTAAAATACTTAATTATAACTAAAGTAGAACCAAACAAAATAATATTCAGTATAGATCAAACAAATTATAATCTTCTTTGATTTCAACTTGTATTTTCTATCATTTTAAGTTTCAAATTGGATAGATTTTTAAACCAAACCAAGCTTTACTAACTGCTAATTAAATCTCATAAATATCATAATTGCGTTACATTCTCACATCTAGGCTTCACAACACCTCTGGACTATAAAAAAACACTAAAAATAAAAAATGCAATAGACAACAAATGACAAATCAACTTACTATGATGGCCGTCTTAGTGAAATTGCCCAATTAATTAATCAATCAAGAACTTTTATACGATTAATCTAGAAATGACATCATAAATTTAGTCAAGTACGTGGTTCTGATAGTACAGACCTGAATTGATACCTTTACTAAAAAATCTGTCCAGGTATGACCGCCCAATCACCCCAAGATCGTGTATAGATTTTTTATTGAAAAAAGGAGATACAAAATTTCATACATAAACACCCCTCCCACTACCTCTATCTAGTAGGAGAGATGCCCGAGTGAGAGGTTTCAACCCTAATATAAACCTCAAATAAAAATGTTCTTCTACATTATTAATTTCAATAGAAACAACCCCAACACTAATCCAAGCTTATCTTTGATTCTTTTCGAACACATTTTGTAAATGTAACTCGCTAAACTAATGCACCAAAATTTATCTCAACCCACTTGTATGAAAATGAATTTTGGCACACAATACAGCTGTTAGGTGAGTTGTACATTTGTAATGTCTTGTCAATTTTCTATTTGTTTTAGACCTTTTGTTCACACCATGTAATATTATAAATTATACTGAAATCAAGAGATCTTTTTGTAACATTACGGGTCGCCACTTATAATATTATACTTGATTTGCTGTAAAAGATTAAACGGATACAAAATATCTTGTATCGTAATAATCCTATATTGTGATTTATTTACATCAGAATTTTTTTCATGACACGTGTTCATCTCTTAGTGGGTTGACTTCTCATTTCAATTCTCGTAAACTCAGATCTTATTCCATTTGCCTTCTCTACACAGTTTTGAATTCCTTAAGGTTTTTCTCCTTCGCCTTAATCCAATAATTAATTGCCTGTTCTCTTTACTTGTATTGGTATTTAATCTTATTCTGTTCAGTTCCCCAGATTTTCTTTATGAGTTCTAGCTAGGCTGATTGAACTTATGCATTCTATGGGGGTACTAGATTATTTTAGCTGGATTTGTCATATTAATCGGTTAATTTTCTATATATAATTCAATCTGTTTTATTAGATCTTCAATAGCTTCATATTTTTTCCAATTAGATACCTTAGTATAGAATTTCTAATCGCCGCGATTTTTGTTTGGGGTTCGTATATTTTTTTTCTCACTCTAATGAACTCGCGGTCACTGTTTTTGGAAATTGATATTATATGTTCTTCGTGTATGGTATGGATATTTATATGTGTGTTGTTAAATGGTTATTGCAGGGTGAATTTTAAAGTTGGGGAGTTTGGGTAGGTGAGATGGGAGGTGGTTTTAGGGTTCTTCATCTTGTGAGACCATTTCTCCGAGTTCTTCCTGAAGTTGAGAGTGCTGACAGGAAAGTTCCCTTCCGTGAGAAGGTCATCTACACTGTGATTTCCCTTTTCATATTCTTGGTGTGTAGTCAGCTTCCATTGTATGGCATTCACTCTACCACTGGTGCGGATCCTTTTTATTGGATGCGTGTTATTCTAGCCTCTAGCCGTGGGACTGTCATGGAGCTTGGTATCACTCCAATTGTTACATCTGGATTAGTGATGCAACTTCTTGCTGGGTCTAAGATAATTGAAGTCGACAACAATGTGCGTGAAGACCGTGCCCTTTTGTAAGTGAATTTTCAAATTTGAGGTTATCTTTCAGTAGAATTTTTTGCTGAGAACTATTTTGAGTATTTTCACTGCAGGGTAGTGGAAATCACTTTTATCTCCTCATTTTGGATGCTGTTTGCATTACTTTCGTGGGCTTATTTCTCATCTCTCTTGCTAACTTTCCGGTTAGCATAGTAGTCAAAGGCACAAGGCCTTAGCCTCGCGCGCCACTTTTCCAATACAACATCTATAGTTTAGGTGACTGCATTTCGTTTGTTATGGTACTAAAACTTTGTTTTCAGTGACAAATCACTGGCTGCATCACAATTAATGAAAGTTTTTGTTTACCTTAAATTCAATCTCTCTGTTATACCTCCCTTTTAATACATTAATTTTCGTTCTCAAATAACGTTAAATGTCTGAGAAAAGCAAACTTCCTTGACAACAGGTTTATATTGTTTTGACATAAAGGTTCACCTTTTATCTTGCGCTAAAGCAAGCCTGAGTGTTGGTTTGGTGCTGTACCCAGCGCCCTATTAATGGCGCGACTGTAAACTTTATAGGGATCTGGGGATTTGCATAGCGGCATGCTCTTGAATCTTGATATATGTTGCTGTTGCTAGGCTTTCTGTCATCATATAAATATTGAGCTTCGATAAAGTATCAGGTGCTTAGGCTCAGTGGTGCCGCTTTGATCAATGTGCAAATTAATATTATGTTTTTACTTTAGTTAGACTTTGGGGATTCATAAAATTCTTGGGTTCTCTGGTGTCATGTAGTGCAAAAGGGAGGAGTCTAATTTAAATTATGTGTGCCTTATTCTCTTCGTTTGTCATTGACTCTTACCTTTCTCTCCAGCAATTACTATTTGCTTTCTTGCTCGTGGTAGTTATTATTTTCCTATGCTGATCCGTTTCGGTTCCCAGAAATGGTGCTCAGAAGCTATTAGGTTTCCTGATTGCTATTGGTGAAGCTGTGGCATATGTTCTCTCTGGAATGTATGGTAGTGTTGACCAACTTGGGGTAGGAAATGCTATTCTAATTATAGTTCAGCTCTGCTTTGCGGGTCTTATTGTGATTTGCCTGGACGAGCTTCTCCAAAAAGGATATGGTTTGGGTTCTGGAATCTCACTTTTCATAGCAACCAACATCTGGTTAGTGTCCCTTTGTAATTACCGTTAAATTCCTTCTGTGCAGTTTCTACTCCAATCTTCTTAACATTCTATGGAAATGCTCATTTGTATTTTTACCTAGCCTAATAAGACTGCCTTTACTTTTCTCAGTGAAAACATAATCTGGAAAGCATTTAGTCCAACTACCATTAATAGTGGGAGAGGTGCTGAATTTGAGGGTGCTGTCATTGCTTTATTCCATCTGCTGATTACTCGAACAGACAAGGTTCGTGCCCTTCGTGAAGCATTTTACCGGCAGAATCTTCCCAACGTGACAAATTTGCTAGCGACAGTCTTGATCTTCCTGATAGTTATATACTTCCAAGGATTCCGTGTCGTCTTACCTGTAAGGTCGAAGAATGCTCGTGGACAGCAGGGTTCATATCCAATCAAGCTGTTCTATACCTCTAACATGCCAATTATTCTGCAGTCTGCTCTTGTTACTAACCTCTACTTTATCTCCCAGGTACAAAGATCAATTTTTTGCACACAAAAATTAAATTTCGATGTCCCATTGAATATGCTATTATGTATGTTAACAGATATTGTACAGGAGGTATAGTAACAATTTCCTCGTGAATCTGTTGGGGAAATGGAAGGAATCTGAATATAATGGTCAGTCTGTCCCTGTTGGCGGCATCGCCTATTACATCACTGCACCATCTAGGTTACTCGCTTTTCTTACTCATTTATTTGTTTTTTTAAGAAACAGGAATATTTAATTTTTTGAGGTTGCTGGGGCTCGAACCCAAGGCCCCAGCTATCTTCTTCTTCTTCATTATTTAGCCCTCTTCTTCCCATCCAATCTACAGGCAAAGGAATAAAAAGAGCCCCATCTTGTTTACGCCCTTCATGTTTCTTTCACTGTACTTTCTTAATGCTGATAAAGCTTCTGTTTTCCACTGCAGCCTTGCTGATATGGCAGCAAATCCTTTCCATGCACTTTTCTATCTTGTTTTCATGTTGTCAGCATGTGCTCTCTTCTCAAAAACTTGGATTGAGGTTTCTGGCTCATCTGCTAAAGATGTGGCGAAGCAGCTTAAGGTATGTGAAATCTTGTATGCAATCTTATATAAATTTTAGATGAATTGATTCAGAGCTTATTTACTATGTGTATCAATTTAGAAGACCAATTCAGTTTGAATTTATATTTTCTATCTCAGATGTTTCTGCTATCATTTCTCCTCTTAACTTAGAGTAAAAGGAAGAAAATCAATCGAATTATTGATCATGTTTCTGAAAGAACAAAATAAAAAATTTTATAGGTTTGGTGTATTAGTAAAATTAGTCTAAGAAACTGTATACATTGAATCTGCGGGATGGGATTGATTCTAATTGATTTTTCGATGTGCTGAGTATGACAAATTAGGTTAAATTCTTCCATAAAGTCAAACTGAGAAAATAAGAGGCTAATTTAAGCCTTGAGGGAATTTATTTTGACATTTGTTTGACTATCTAATAACTCGATACATTTAGCATAAATAATCGTATTTCTACTTAGATCGATGAGAACGAACAATACGATATTCATAGTCTTTCTCTATGAACATGTATGGCACCTTTTTCCCATTGATTGGCCTAAAAAAGGATGCATCGCTCCTCTTCCAGTTTCTATTTCGGTAAAGTTTAGTTGCTAAACATATAGAAAGATTTGTTTTGCCCTCATTCCTCTTGTTTTACGATGATATTCCATTCCTTTTTCCGTGGCTAGAAAATTTTGTTTTCATGGCACATTTGCTCTGTGCAATCTCAGAGATGATGACTTGGTAATATAGATGCAATTCTAATACCCATCATGTCTTAAACAATTTGTTAAGGAATCAAGTACTTCAAATTTAATTTTCACCCCTTTTCCTCCAAGGCCTAGCCTTAAACATAGAGGATTTGTTGTGGTGCAGGAACAACAAATGGTGATGCCTGGCCATCGCGAGTCGAATCTACAGAAAGAACTGAACCGTTACATCCCAACAGCTGCAGCCTTTGGGGGAATATGCATAGGGGCATTGACAGTGCTCGCTGATTTCATGGGCGCAATCGGCTCCGGCACCGGAATCCTTCTTGCCGTCACTATCATTTATCAGTACTTTGAGACCTTCGAGAAGGAGAGAGCCACTGAACTTGGCTTCTTTGGTTTCTAAGCTTTTTACATTCATTGATGCAAATTCTCGTGACCAAAGAGATGAAAATGTATCTGAAGATCCTTTTGATGACAGCCTAGAGAGTAGAATTTGTACCACTTTGTATGGACCACCAACAAAACTTGAGTATTCATTGAGTAGTCTGTTAATGTGAGACGGTACGGTACAGTACAATTAGAAGGAATACTCGGAGCTGTGTTAAGATAATTTCAATTTGTTATATACAATTAATAGTCATGTTCTATCTCATTCATTGTTGGCCATAAATGACATGTATTTCCTTGATTAGCACAAAATTCTTTTTTTCAAATGAAGAAAATTCTACGTTTTGGATTTGCCTCTTAGACTCACCCTTCTCTTGGTTACGTAGATATGGTATTAGTATGTCATTGTTGACCCTTCTCGAAAATGACTAAATCATTGACCTTTCTCAAAATTATATTTTGACAAATCCCTGCCCTTGATTATTGTATGAAAAAATATTAAACAAGATATTATCTTCAAAATATGTTAGAGGTGTGGATATGACTAGAATAACGGGTTAGATGGTTAAGATTATATTCTCTTCAACAAGTTAAAAGAGTAAGGTGTTGAAATTATAGCGTACCCTAAAATCTATGGTTTAGAATATTAGTATATTTGGTAAATTGATTTGCTAAGTGGGGAATTTCTGCAATCGGTACATGACTAAGTTTTTAGATTGTTGCTTATTTAGTACGTTTATTAGTTAGTGGGGAATAGCTGATTTGATGATGATTTAGACTTGTACTGCTTAAGATTGTTGTTAATTTTAGTAAATTCCAAAAAGCACAAAATTAATAAATTAATTAATGAGATATTCAAGTAGCAAGAAAAAGACTGCAACTATTGAATCAATTTGAAAGGCCAGAGCCATCAATAATTTTGTGCATCTGAAAGCTCTTTAATTTAGTCACTACCTACCATGAGTAACTAAGACTAGTTACGTTGAGAAGAAACTCATTCAGTTCTCACTAAATAAATTTAGTGAGAGTTAAAAAAATTTAAGTGTGAATCAGTAACTAAACCACAAACAAAATTAATACCATTACATGCTTGTCATTCATTAAAAATATGTTGTCTCTAGTTTATTATTGAATGCATTTCTGGGCAGCAAAATTCTTCAATAATTTTAAATTTAAAGAGCTTATTTTATCAAAATAATAATTTGAAGAATTTTTCTCACCGCAAAAAGTTAGGTATGCATATGAAATGCATAAATCATAATGCAGCTTTAAAATGTTGAAACTTGGTACTAATGCCCTAATGAATTCTTAGATTTTGAAGAGAGATGGATTCTTGGGATGTAAGGGGAGTTTATAATGGCAGAGAGTTTTTAATATCTCAACAACTTGATCACTATCGCTTCTCATAAATGTGAAATAATTATTTCTATTTAAATTACATTTTGAAATGAGTTAAATCATTGTTTATAAATAGTGAATGTCTAGATTCTCATCAAAATTTCAAGATAAATTTGAGATTATATGTATATAATTTTCTACATATAATTTTCTATCAAAATAACGTACAACTTCCTCAGAATAAAAAATTGTACAAGATACATGATTAGTATAAAATAATTCAAAAAACTAACAATAATAATCCAATTTCAGCCTATTTTCACCGAGATGCTTCTCCCCAACAGCAAAAAAAAATACTTTTCAACAACTTAAAAGGGCCGATGGTTAGTGGGTGAGTTGGGGAGACGGCTTGGAGGAGTTCCAGTCTTCCTACTCAGAATTGTTCCTCTCGGAGACGGCTTGGAGGAGTTCCAGTCTTTCTACTCATAATTGTTCCTCTCGGATGGTACGCATTTTGAGCATATTTTATCTCTTGTAGACTTACGCATACCCAGTGATGTTCAGACAGATTTGCAACACTCTTTCGTCATTGACGATGTCAAAATCGCATTGTTTCAAATGCATCCTGATAAAGCTTCGGATCCAGATGATTTCAATCCAATATTTTATCAGAAATTCTGACATATTGTTGGTATTGAGGTAACAACTTTTTGTTTGAATTGCCTACACAATAAATTGTTTCCATCTGGCTTGAATGATACAAATGTTATTTTGATCCCTAAGAAAAAAAGTATCGTCTTGTGTATATGATCTTCTCCCAATATCTTTATGTAATGTTTTATTCAAGATTATGTAAAAAATGGTTGCTAATAGAATTCAATCTATTACAAATTTTGTTATTTCAGAGTCTCAAAGTACGTTTATACCTGGGAGAAATTTTTTTGATAATATCTTGATTGGTTTTGAAATAGGACATTACATTAATCGAAAGCAAATGTGAATAGTTCTTTAAAATGACATGTCTAAAGCATAGAGTGGAGTGGAAATTTGTTCAAGCTATGCTTTTGAAATTAGGTTACCCGTCTTCACTTGATATCATTATGCTTTCTCTTTCCACGGTTACTTATAACATTAAACACAGAGATGATAATTTTCAGACAACTATTCCATAGAGTTGGCTTAGACGACCATCTTTCACCTTATCTTTTTATTTTTTATGTTGAAGGTTTATTTGTATTGATACAGGATAGGATTACTAGAGGCCATCTACATGGGTGTAAATTTACACGAGCAACTCTGACTGTTTCTCATTTGTTCTTTGCAGAGGACATCTTATTCTTCTTCAAAGCTTCTGATGAAGAGGCAAGCATCCTCAAGAATATTTTTTGTTTGTATGAGATGGCTTCTGGTCAGAAAATCAATTACACTAGATCTTCCATTGAATTTAACCCTAAAGCAATGTATGAGGTGAAACAATCTATTGTAGAAATTTTTGAGAGTTAATGTTGTTGATGGTCATGGTACATATTTGAAGCTTCTTCTTTCATTGTTTAATCTAAGAAAAATGCCTATAACTTTATTGTAGAAAAGGTGCATAAGAAGGTTCAAGGGTTGAGGAACAAGAAATTGTCTCAAGGAGGAAAGGAAGTGATGTTGAAGTTTGTCGCACAAGCATTGCCCACCTATGTTATGTAGATTTTTCTATTGTCATCCCACAAAGAAAATAATTTAGAGAAAATATTCTCTAATTATTGGCGGGGATCGTCTATTTACTAGATTAGATGAGAAGGACTATGTCAATCAAAAGATAAGGTGGCCTTAACTTTTAGAGTCTTCGTGAATTCAATAAAACCTTACTGGCTAAGTAGGTGTGATGGCTAATTTCGACTCTAGAGGTGCTTATGAGTCGGATCTTTAAAGCAAAGTATTATCCACATTACTTTCTTATTTTAGACCCCTCATAAAGTGAATGTTATTTTTCTATGGAAGGGGCTTGTGACACTGAACGAGATTTTTTTGTCATGGTTTGGCTTGACGTATTGGAAACGGTGCAAAAGTCAACATATATGGTTTGAGAATTGGCTACCCTCAATCACGCCTCTAGCAGTACAGTCTGCGGCGCCACCCGGGTTCGAGGAAGCAACAGTCAATCTTTTGATCAAATGACTGTCACTCATAAAATGATAATCTGCTGGCTTTTCTATTTTTCTACCAACCAACAACAACAAATTCGAAGGATTCAGCTTCTGTGGTGTGAGCAAACGATGTTTCGGTATTCAGGTCAGATTTGATATTTGATACCATTCAGATCAAGCTCCTTTGAATCATGGGATTTTTCGAGACAAGATACTTTGAGTCGAGATTCAGTAACCAAGATTCCTAAATTAAAATACAGAGTCGCCAACTGGATCAACTCTTTATAGGAAATTCTGGTATAACATTGTTTCCAAGAACAAATTTATACCATTAATTCAGAGATTGGGTTCGAACGAGCCGCTTATTTATATTTAGCCATTAAATTACATACCAATGACAAAACCAATGATTCTTTATCTAGAGCTAGTTATTACTTATGATTGATTTTAGGAAGAAAATAGGTGAGAGTACTTGAAGATTCGATCTATCCTATATACAAAACATATGTAATCGAGAATTACATCATGGAAACATATTGATATGACATTATTTAAGATATTTTATTTCATTGGAAATCATGTTATACAATCATATACAGTTTACAGCTTAAATCTAAAAATAGAAACCCCCATAAAACCTGCAAAACAGAAAGTTAGAAATAAAAACCGGAAATCGGGTATTTTGTTTCACAATCAATCATGGTACCTATATCGAGAGCACGACGCCACTACCTAGATGGTTGTACCATGATAAAGTTTGAGTTAACAATTTATATAATTTTAGATTTTACGGAATCACAAATTTGCATTTTATAAGTTTACAGATTGCAGATTCATGAATTTATAGATTAACATGAAAATAAAAAAATAATTTATAAATCACAAAGTCATGTTATAACATGTAATTAGAATTCACATATTCATGAAAACATGAAAATACAATAAAATATGTAGAAAAGTAGGATTACAAAGAAAGTTAGAAAACTTACCTCCAAGCGACACACAACCCCTTTAATGTTCCATAGAGATCACAAATATATAAAATTAAATAAAAGAAAGAATTGAAAAGTTTCAAAATATGTCGACCATATTCTCCACTTTTCATTCCTCAAACCTAATTTTTCAAAACCTATAGTCTATTTTCTCCAAGCGTCTTTCTCATTTTTTATTCATCAAATCAAATTCACTTTAAGATAGTAATATTTAATTATTAAACTAATAAAAAGAATAACAAAACAAAAGCTAAAAACAATAATAAAACAAAAAATAATATTATTTTGATCTATCCCCAACAATTCCCATATTTAGAAAACCCCATTTTGGGGATATACCATATGGGGAACAATTAGACCTCACCATTTACCATATTCATTCCTCATTTTGGAACATTCTCAAACATGGGGAATCATTAGACTTGCCCTTAGTCTCATCGTTCAGCGTAGATTTCATCTTTTTCGAATTTTGAGCAATCTTGAAGAAACTAAGCCTTGAAAAGCCGAATTTAAAGGTTATTTTGGAATGGGATTTCAGATTAGTCAGTTAAGAACAAAAAGATAAAGCGAATATATTGATTCCTCTCATTGTTCACAACTTTTGTGAAGAAAAATCAAGATTATAAAAGCAGTTTGACAGAGGTTCGATGCTTTTTATGGAGAAAAATCGATCTTTATTTCAGTCTGTTAAACTTAAGTTAATAGTACTTCACAGTACTTAGAGTTTTGAAAATAACAAACTGAAGGATAGTGAAATTAATTAGGTACTAAGTAGACTCTTAATTAGGCAAGTTTTACTTGAGTTTGTTTAAGAGAAAACAACTCAGTTTTACTGAGTCTTAATTAAGTTATGGCTTAGAGTATGAAAAGTTGTGTGCTGAGTAGTATGAGCAGACGACGTTAGATCACCGCGGTCACCGCGAGGAACTGACCCCGTGAGATGGGGCGTGGGGTTTTTGAAAAGAAAATTTAGTGTGAATGAAAAGGATTTCAAGTTTTAAAGACATGAGACCTAACTCTTTAGCTTATGTTACAGAGTTGCCATCCGGATCAGCTCTTTCGGGAAAATTTGGTAAATCTTAGATCCATTTGCCTAATCTATACCATAGTATAGAGATTCAAGTTCGGATGAGTTACTTACTTCGTCATCATTTGAGTCAAATTACACTATTTTAGAAACTACGTATATAATATTTCGATCTAATATAGATATTTTCGGCTTAAGTAATTACTTTATCGCACATGCATGAAGCAATAAATAATTAAATTGCGGAAAGTAAACATGTAGGAAAGTAAATGCACCTAATCTACGGGGGATTAATTGCATTTTGGGATGGGGGATACAAATCGCCTAAATAAATTGAAATCTAAGGGATACAATCGCTTAAAATACATTGATATCTAACAAATATTACAATTGATTTCAAAATGTAAATGCAATACCAGAAGGAATTAAATCCTAAAAATCATCTAATTCAAATCTACCTGCATCCACAAAGGTCAGCACTAATAATATCGCACATCACAAGTAGTCGCAAGTATGTTCAATTTGATTTTGTGAGACCCGGGCTGTCTAATTTAAAATAACTGGAGATTTAAAATTCTTATAAAAAAGATTCATTCTATACACATAAATGCTATTTTATTTAGAGAAAATGCCGCATGTGAATGTTTTGTCGGGTCGGTTATCCAGGAACTTAGATTCCCTTCGTCGGGGTTTCCTAACACAACTTTATAATATATTAGCAAAATAAATCTAGGCCAAAAATAAATAATCAAGTGATATTATGGAGCTCATTCCGAAAGAGGAATCATTAAAGTTAGTAAAACAATATCCCGGTAACGGGTAATTAACTTTAACCATACAGAAGCCTTCAAACCGATTTCAATTTCTAAAAAATTCTCAGGTATATTTTTTATATTGCTAAAAACTCAGATTTCAAGTCTGAATAGTCACCACTGACCCTCTTGAACATAAATCGATACTTAAAAATTATCCGAACAAACTGTCTACACTATAATGCTGTTAACAACATTGATGATGTCGTTAACGACATCAGTGATGTCATTAACTATATCACAATACCATTAATGGCATTGGAGCGGTAGACAGCGGGTAGTTTGCATAGTTTTTGCTTTAAACTTTAAACATAGTTAACAAGCATATACATGTGAAGCATGACTCTAGGAACTCAAAGGCTCACACCGTAGTCGTGAATCCATTTCATTAAGGTCCATGAAATCTCTAGAAAGTCCTTTTTGTTTCTTTGGTTTTGCTTTCGGTTTGGTTTCTTAAAAACTTTGAAAGAAGAGGAAGTGCTACTCTTTATGAACAACAAGAATGTCCCAAAATATGTTAGTCCCAAAAAGAGGAAAAAAGAGATAATAATCCTTTCCCCTTCAAGTTTGGAATTTGGTAAAACAACAAGCCTTGTAAAAAGAAAAGAATAAGTATTCCAGATGTGTGGAAATACTTACCAAAAATACCTACACTAAGTTCTATTGAGTTAGAACTTAGTGAAAGTTGTTAAAGAAATGCTAACCCTCAAAATTTGCTTACTTTTTCTACTAAAATCAAGTTTGTCCAAGAAATGAACTAAACCTTAAACTTGCCTAAGAAATGAACAAATGAATCCCAAATGGCCCAAGTTCATGCCCTTTTCATGAACTTTCCTTCACCAAACCGAAACTTTAAGTAACTATTTGCTTAAAGTCTCAACTTAGTTTCCAAATGCTCAAAACACTCAAGAAAACTTAAAACTCTATCTTTTAACTTTTAACTCTTTTACTTGCTCTTGTTGCATGAAAATATGAGCTCCCCCTCTACTGAACCTCCAACTCAAACGTTATGGAGCTCTTTTCAATCTAAAGTCAACTCCTTTTTAGCCTTAGGTCATACTTTCACTTTTTGCTTTTTATCAATCCAAATGCACATGTTGGATGGGAAGTGTCCTAGGTAAGGTGTAGGGGTGTGGTGTTGTAGTAGAAATCCGAGCATGCGGGCAAAGATTGCCTTTTTGGCTGAAAATTATAGAAAGTGCAATTTTGATTCTGCTGTAATGTTGATATCGTTAAAGATATCAGCCATGCCGTTAACAGCATGACATTTCTACCTTGGGCTCTTGTGCTAAAAAAAGTTTTAAGGAAGGGTTAAGGCCCAAAAGAAACAAAGCAGGCTTCCTCTAGATGAATTCAAGACCCTATAAAATGTGGAAAACTAGCAAGGAAAAAAATTACTGCTTCATCATCGAACTCGTGAGTCGGGAACAAAATCGCGTGCTCATACTAGTCCTGGATCCAAGGCGATGGCTCAAAGAAAAAGGGCCAACCCAACAAAAAAAGGGGAGTAACTATGGCTGCCTAAGCTCAACCAAGAATGAAACTGAATTTGGAGATTAAGACTCAGAGGGAAGATGAGGCCTAGTCCAAGCTAGAAGAGCAAGAAGCTGCTACAACTCAATCCTCTATTCCTCCTCCTCCTTCAAAGTTCATTGCAAAAGTTCAAAACATGCCTACAGCTGAGCTTGGACAAGAGTTAAGGGAAAGGAAGAGGAAATTCATAGAAGCAAGAGAAGAGGCTTCTCAATAGTTCTCCAAGAAGGCTAAAGAGGATAAAGATACTATCAGCTTTAATGATGTTGAGGAAATGGAGAAAGTAGTCTCCAAAATAAAGGGCATTCAAAAGAAGCAATCTACCACTATTCACCTTAGGAGGGTAGTTCAAATAGTGAGCAGTGAGGATGATGATGACATTAAGGTCATCAACCAAGAAAGAATATGCTCTTCCTAAGGAGAACATCAAATCCCCTCTTCACACTCAATAAACTAAGTTACCATCCACTCAAACTGAGTTACCTAAGGCTGATCTATCTTTGGGTTAATTAGCCAACCAATGGGTAACTAAAAATCCTTCCCAAACTTCTTTTGTAAATCCTTCCCCAATTTTTGTTGTAAATCTTGAAATTCCTTCTTCTCGTATTAATACTTCTATTGTAAATTCTTCTGTGAATTCTACAATCCATATTTCTTCTCTAAAAACTTCTCAAGAAAAGACCAACCCTTCTTCACCACCTCCACAAATTCAAACAACTATCATTCCTTCTCCTATAAAATCTAAACCAACCTTTACTTATTTAATTCCATCTGTACAAACATTCGAAATACCCACAATCACTTCTTTTACGCCTAACCTTTCTTCACAACCAGCCTCAACCCCTCTAATCCCTCTAATTAGAGAAGTAACTCACATTGAGAACTACGCTCAGGAGGGAATAACAAATGATGATTTTACCAAGGTAAACTTTATAACCGATGAAGCAACTACATCTAACAGCAAGCCAAATTAAGAGGATTTGGCTGATTCAACCATTTTGGCTTAGATTAAGGAGCTAGCAAGGAAGAAATTTCTAGCTCTCTAAATTGATGCTGAGTTGGATGGTGTAGTAAGCCAAGTGTTATTAGCACAAGAATAGGTGGACTTGTCTGCAAAGAAGAAGGCAAAGATTCCTGAGTTTGAAGAGCATTCAAGCATCCGTTCAGAGTCAATCTATTTTGAAGAATTTGAAAAGATCCAAGGGAGCCTTTTTACAATCAGAAATCATCTAGCAAAGGAAAGTGCCAAAAGCCTTATGGACAAGATGGCTCTAATCCTAACTAGACTAATGGATATTGTTGCTTAGCTCAATAAAGATGTGTCATCTATTCCAACCTCAAATGTCATTGTAAATGCAGTGGCAGGTCAGGTGAAGAATAGCATTGGTAACTCAGACTACGCAGTTCCATAAGTTTGGCAAGGAGCATGCCAAAATAAAGACTAGCACATATAACAAGATCAATGAATTGTCAAAGCAGCTGGATACAATAAGGACTTATCACACAACATGTGCGTAATAATGGAGAAGATGTCTAAGCTTATAATCGCTTATGATAACAAGATTGACATCGTTGTAAAGGTAGATGAAGCTGTCAAGAAGGTAGATAGACGAGTGATAAACATGGACGTGTTGAGTGATAAATTGGACTTAGCTTGCACTATAATCAAGACAAACACTTAAGATACTGTGAAGAAATCTCAAAAAGCATTGATTAAAGCCATGGGAAAACTATTTCCTGAGCCTATTGAGTTAATCGACCCCAACAATGGCCTCATTATGCATAAAAAGCTGAATACCTTGGTGGATAAAATCAATGAGCTTCAAGAAAAAGTTAAGCATTTAGTGGAGACCGGAGAGCATGATGCGAATGACATAGACTACATAACAAAGAAATTAAATCTAATGTATCCAAGGATTGTTGACATGGAGGCTAAGTTGAAGATTGCTCTATCGTTAGTTGATTTTAAATGTCTCTAGTAGTGATTTCAACAATTTTCCCACCAAGGATTCGATCAGATCGCTCATCTCACTAGGTGTCATCATCTGCTGCTTCAAGAGCTGAATGAGCAAGAGGTTCTTTATTTTCAAGGTAAAGAGAAGCTTGAGAACAAAATATTGCTAGCAATCATTAGGAAGCAAGAGGATCTTTAAATTGCAATCTACTCCTTTAATGCATGACTCAATCAAATTGTGATGGAGAAGATAACAAAGGGGAAGAAAGTAGCTGAAGATGCTCACAAAGCTGCCTAGCATCATAAGTCTAATATCTAACCCATGCCGCAACATCCACTAGAGCAATAGCATCAACAACATCCTAGGAACTCACCTAGAGGCAGAGGGTTGTCTTCTCAACATCAACAACATCAATGCAATCCAAAGATGCATAGATTGTTATTAGTATTGAAATTCCTTGTAATAGGGCTTAAATGTAAACAATTAGTATAAGACACTACTTGTATACTAACTATATCTAATTGATGAAAATTACAAGTTTCTATCAAAAGTTAAGAGCTTCTTAACTTATCATAACTGTATTATTCTTGCATATAATACTATTCTAGGAATTAACCAAGACTAACTTGAAAGGAGAAGCTGAGTAAGACAAAGTCCCAAGATAAAGAAAAGTTCTCCAAGTATGGGGGAGCTGATGTTGACTGAAAGAAATCCACTTTGTATAGGGGAGTATATATTGACTAAGGAGTTCACTCAACATGGTGGAGTCTTACATCACTTATCAGGTATTACTATATTCTTAAATTATTTATTTGTTTGATTTCTTCTACTACCTAGTTTGTTATTTGTTTCAATATGGGGGAGATTGTTGATTTCAAGTTAATAGTACTTCACAACTCTTAGAGTTTTAGAAATAACAAACTGATTAGGATAGTGAAATTAATTAGGTACTAAGTAGGCTCTTAATTAGGCAAGTTTTACTTGAGTTTGTATAAGGGAAAATAACTCAGTTTTATTAATTCTTAATTAAGTTATGGCTTAGAGTAGGAAAAACTATGTGCTGAAAACTCTATAGTTTATGCGATATAACTCACTGTGTGTTGAGTTCCTATTACTCAGCGAAATATTGAGTATTTCTAAGACACTTAGAATATTATGACACTTGTGCTTTTAACATTGTTTGTTAAGGCATAATATTCTCTTTGATGCTTTTCAAGTAAAAAGTGCTAAAATAAAAACGGATATTCATGTTATCCTCACAACTAAAAGGTGTTAGTACGGAATGTTGGAGATTTCTCACAAGTGTCCAAAGCAAAAAGGAATCTTCTGACATGCACCATTTTCCCAGTGTCTCCATGCAATTCTGCAATGTCAACAAGATAACCAACTACAAGCTTCCATCTTGCATCTCAAGATCTCCTCTCTTAAACGGATTTGCTTGAAAAAATGAGTTTTTGACCAATCAAAGATGAATGGTTTAATCACGCACTTCAACGTTCAAAATTGTTGTCTCTAGATGTCCTAGAATCTGTTCCAAATGGGCATATTTGAAAGCTGTAAAGAGAAGAGATTTTAAAAAATAAATTAGGATGATAATTTTGCAACGGCTACTTCCAGAATCTACAACTATAAATAGAGACTGAAGTAGATGATCAAAATTGGTGAATCACCTTGAATTTCTTAAGAGCTGAAACATTGTTCAAGCAATCCCAGTGTCCAGAAATTCCAAATCAAGCAATCAAAAAGCAAATAACTCAGTTTCCCATCTATTTGTTAGAAAGAAACTAGATTAGCTTAGAGTCTTAGCTAAGCTCTAACATTTTAAAGGAATTAATCCTTTTTAAAAGTTGAATTCCTCTGTTCCTAAATTTCTATTGAAATTTGTGTGAATCAGTTTAGGAAGGATACCTAAACTGAGTATTGAGAGGTAGCTAGAAAGAAGGGTACTTTTTGTAAGTGTCTATCCATTGTAAAGGTTTCTCCGCCTATTGAAGGAAAGGAATCATTAATGGATTAAAGATCGGAAAGGAATTTAGGGATTAGAGATAGGCTCGGGGCCGAACCAAGATAAGTCTAAGGTGTAAACTTTCTTTAACTATTTTGTTACCTTTATAAGTGTTTGTGCTCAATACATCATCTCTCATTTTCATATAACTACTTGAAAACCAATATAAGCTAAGTAAGATTACTCAGCATAGCTTGAAGGTAAACTAAGTCAGCAAAGCTGAATAGTTTACGGTTTTTAGACCAAACTGCACTCAACATAAGTCACTCAACATGCATCTAAAAACAACTTAGATTAAATTTTTTAAATTGATAAAGTACCAAGTAAATCTTCATTCCCCCCCTCTACATGAATATTAAAGCTAAAGTGGACCAACAAATGGTTTTAGAGCAAGTGCTCAACTTCTAGACTCACGGTCTAAGAGTTAAAGATCCAAATAGCTTTTTAATGATTCTTACAATTCTGGTAGTGGACAGACTACACTCCTAAGAAGGAATGTTAGTTACCAGGACTCCACTATTCGATGGCTAGCATTACATGTTTTGGAAAAATTTCATGAAAAATTTTATTCAATCCCAAAGCATGTAAGCATGGTTAGCAATCGAATTAAGACCTATGATTCCCACTATTGTGCAGAATGGGGAATATGTTCTAGTTGATCTAGAATACTATGATGACGTTGATCTAAGGCTCCTTAAGGAGAATACGACATCCATCAATTACTTACATTATGCGCTAGATTTGACTGAGTTCAACAAGGTCTTTGATTGCGAAGAGATATGAAGAAAGCTAGAAGTCACCTATGAGGGGGATGATAAAGTACAGGATTCAAAGATCAATCATTTTCTCTAAGAATATGAGTTGTTCCAGATGGGCGTGAGTAAGGGTATTCAATCCATGAATACCAGGTACATTAACATTATTAATGAATTGAAGAGGCTAGTGTGAGGATGGGATTTTACTCCTGACTCGCGAGTCTGATGATGAAGTTATAATTTTTCCCTTGTTAGCTTTCTATATTTTGTAGGATGAAAAGTCTCTGGAGAAAATTTGCTTTGTTTCTTTGGGCCTCCCCTTCCTTAAAATCCCACTTTCAAATCAAAAAGCCCAGCCTGGAGTGCCATGTCATTAACGACATTACCTTAACGACATTACCTCATGTCGTTAACGACATCGAGTTGTAGCAAAACCAAAATTGCACTTTCTACAATTTTTATATCAAAAACCCACTCCCCCCACATGCTCGGACATTTTCACTTCAAGTCAATCAAGACATTACCTAGGACCTTTTACATCCATCTTCACATGGGATCAAGTGTAAAAATGAAAAAGCAAAAAAGTAAAGCATAGCCTAAGCTAAGCTAAGTTCACTTTGGATTGAATGGAGCTCTCTAAGTTTAGAAAGCTGAGTTCCAGAGAGGGGGAGCTCATTTTCATGCAAAGAGAAAGCAAGAAATAGAGCTTTAAGTATAGTTTGAATTTAAAGTGTTCTTGAACATTTTGGCAATTAAGTTAGGGTCTTTTAACTCATATTAACTTATAGTTCCAGAATTAGAGAGTGTAAATTCATGAATAGGGTATGAACTTGGGATATTTGGGAGTTATTTAGGCAAGTTTGAGGTTTAGTTTTCACCAAAACCAAGTTGAGTTGTGTAGGAATTTAGGCAAGCTTTGAGGTTTAGAGTTTCCTTAACCATTTCTACTAAATTCTAACTTAATAGAACTTAGTGCAAGTGTTCTTAACAAGTATCTCTATTCATTTGGAATACTTGTTCCTTTCATCCATTTCAATGATTTTCTAGTTTTAAGCTTTTTTTTGAAGTCTGTACTTGATAGAAGAAGGATTATTACCTCCTTCTTCATCTTGTTAAGACTCACACTTAGGAAGTTTTCGCTTTCCTCAAAGAGTATACCTTTACTCTTCATTTTTCAGAAAAACCACAAACCAAACCAAAGAAATGAGGAGGACTATCCAGAGATTTTCGTGGACCCAGCGAGGTGGATTCATGGCTATGGGGTAACCTTTGAGTTCCTAGAGTCATGGCTAACTTATTTATACCATGTATATATGCTTGATGTGTGAAAATATAAAAAATCTACAAAACTGCATGTTCTGTCTTTGTAATACCGTAAATGGCATTGCAATGTCGTTAACGACATCACCAATGCCGTTAACGACATTGCTTTCCAAGCGGAATATAGGCAAAATGTTCAAAAAATTTCCAAACGTTGCTTTATGTTCAGGAGGGTCAGTGGTGACTATTCAGACCTAAAATTTGAGTTTTTAAGTAACATAAGACGTATGATTTTATGAACCCAAAATCGGTCCAAAAGGTGTTCGAGTGGTTGAAGTTGGTTCCCCTTTACCGGGATATTATTTTGTCGACTTTAACGATTTCCCTTTCGGAACAGGTTCAATAACGCCATTTTATTTATGTATTTGGACTTAGATTTATTTTCATCAATATTATTGTGAAGTGCATTAGGAAACCCTATCGAAGGGAACCAAAGTTCCCGGAAAACTGACCCAAAAATTATTCACATGTAGCATTTTCATTAATAATATGGTTAAATAACTTGTGTATAAAATGAACCCTTCTTACATGAAAGAAATTTCAAATTTCTATATGTTTTAAATTAGACCGCTCGGGTCTCGTAAAAGATCAAAATGAACATATTTGCAACTACGTGTGATGTGTTGTATTTGTGCTAACCTTAATAGATGCAAGTAGTTTAGGATAGATGAATGTTTATCACTTTTAATTTTGAAATTAAATGTAATATTTGTCAGATATTGATGTATTTTAGGCGATTATATTTCTTAGATTTCAATGTATTTAGGCGATTTGTAAACCCCCATCCCAATGATGTAATTAATCTCCTCGTAGATTGCATTCAAATTTCCTACGTGTTTACTTTCCATAATTTACTTACCGCTTTATGCATGTGCGATAAACTAAAACATAAACCGAAAATATCTAGTTTAGTTCGAATATTATAAACATGGTTTCTAGCATAGTGTAATTTAACTCAAATGATGACAAAGTAAGTAACTCATCCGAACCCAAATCTTTGTTTTATGGTATGGATTAGGCAAACCGATCTAAGTTGTACCAAATTTTCCCGGAAGAGCTGATCTGGGTGGTGACTCTATAACATAAACTTGAGATTTAGGTCTCGAGTCTTCTAAGCTTGAAAATCATTTTCGAGCAACATCTTTTCAACACACCTTTTGAAACACACCAAAATATTTCTTTTTCGAAAACCCTACAGCCCATCTCGATGAGGGCTGGCACCTTGCGGTGACCGCGTGGGTTGAACGACGTCCTCTCACTATGGTGACTCTACTGGGGATATCTTTTTTTAAAACTTAAAATAAGTTTGAAAGATTTTAGATAAGTATTGAAAAGTCATCAAATGAGTTAATCCACATTTAAAATATCGAACAAGAGCATATGCATTAGATGGCTTAGCCTTTAAGATTAGGATGCCCTATTTACCATGAAGCTTGTGAAAGTATCATTTGCCACCCCATGTAGACCAAAGATACTTAGCGAGTGGATCACTTGTTGCCATATCGCATGTACCTCCCTCATTCGCATCTATTTGGGGAGAGGGTTGGAGTGTATCATAGTGCAACAAGAACCTTCCACATCAACAGTCGATGACCGAACTCATATACACTTCCCCTAGGTTTACCAAAACAAATGCATCTCTTATGCAGGTTCATCCCTTGATACCTCACGATATTAAGATGATCCAAGCTAAGATTTAGAAGCCTAACCCTTACGTGAGGGAGACATAAGGTTGGAAGTGAAACGATGAATGCTATATGTTATGTGTTCATTTCTTCACCACGTTTATTTCATGTAAAGCATCATGCTAACCACGATTTGTTATGTAGACACAAATTATACACATACGTGTCATTACCCTGATATCACTCGAACCTAGATTTAGAAGATGCGATAAGACACCATTACCTAGGGTTAGGACCACCTATGGTTATGACAGTGCCTATTTAGTGCTCGAACCTCTGTCAGTTTGAACTCATGAAAACCATTGGGTATAACACACTATTTTACCCAAACTCAAACCTAAACCTAGAAGATAGTATCACCTGGGTTGGATCACCCATGGTTATAGCAGTGCCTGCTCTGCACTCAAACCTATACTCGTTTGAAGTCATAAACCATAGGGTATAACACATTGTTTTACCCGAACTTGAATTTATTGAGAGCAATCCATGGTGATTAGTTCTCAAAATTGAAAGCTCATTATCACTTGGATAATACACGATCCCTTGTCATTTTTGGTCTGTTTGTTCCAAAAGGATTGGTAAACTTACCACCTCTTTTACCTAAATGGCATCTCTTTTCTTATTACCGCACGAGCAATATGGTAAACCTTAATAATGGTTAGTTTGTTTCAAATGGATTGATAAACATACCCTTTCGCATCCCCGGGATGTGATCCTCCTAACAACCTTAAGATAGCTTATTACCACATGGGTAATAGGTGACCCTCGCTGGTTTGTTCCAAAAGGATTGGCAAACCTACTTACCTTTGGGCTAGCTCCCAAAGCCGGTAATAATTTTTACTCATCATGGCATACTAACCCTTGTGTTGCAGCCATTATATGAACATTTCACGCATCATTCTAAAGTCAATCAAGCATGCATTTCATTTATGATGATTGTTGATTGTGTCTACTTCAGCTAAGGCTTGGAGGAGGTCAACTCATCACCTCATCCAGATTTCTCCCATAATGGCTCATCGGGCGGAATCACCAGTAGAGGGTCTTCCATACACGGATTCAAGCAAGGATTCAGGTTCAGATTCAAGTTTTGGGTTCGGTTCAGAGGAAGAAGTAGTGTTCAGTTCAAATTAGATTATTGACATGGCAGAGCAATAGAACATTTCATGGGGAAGTAATCAGGGGGTTCAGGACAGGCCTGCGGCCAAGCAGTTAGGGTCAAGTTATACAGCGACCAATTTGCCTAGGCCATGCAATTCCACACCCATCCTAGGTAGGAGGAGGATAGGTTACCTGATCAAGAGCTCATCAAGAATCTCCAAGGTCCCACCGCCACCAACCATCCTATGGCTAAGAGGCTAGGCTCTACTCCTATCATATTCCCATCTTCAGGCAGCCAGTTTAGCATAGGGAATTCTCACATGTTTGGTCATTCATAGCCCCCTCTTAGACTGGGACATACTAGTTTTAGCGGTTGGCTACACTTCAGGTAGCAGCGGTCAAGTAAGAGTAGCTGCAGATCGGCTGGTTTTGGATCTATAAGGTTATCATCAGAGCTTTCAGTAGTTTGCTGCAGCAGTAAGGAGAGGAAGGCCATCTTCAAGTTTTATCCCTGTCACACAAGGTTTCTTTCCCCAGTCTAGGGCTATTCCAAGTATCCAAGATCCATCATTCGATCATGACATGAGTTTTGATGTGCCAATAGCGCAGTATCCAAGTCAATTCTTGGTCCAACCTAGTTGAGCACTTCCTCCTAGGGGTCCTTCCTATTCCCAGGGTTTCTACAATCAGTACGGCTTCCAAGTTAGGTCAGAGATGGCCTATTTTGCATTCCAGCCTAGTATGGAAGAATTGTGGTAATAATTTCTGGCAGCTCATGCTAATTAGTACCTAGGCTTCCAACCTAGTAGTTATTCAACACCACTGGTGGTGCCAAGTGACAAGTGGCTCCCAGAAAATTTCTCAATACTGAAGTTTGTGAATTTAACAGGGAAGGAGATTTCCATGCCCATTTGACGAATTACTAGATGGTGATGCGAGCCTATTGAGTCACTGATAAGATGTTGGCAAAAATGTTTATAGTCATCCTGGCGGCTCCATCCAATGAATGGTATAACAACTTGCTTACAGAGGTATCTCACAAGTGGGAGCACCTCTCAGCAACTTTAGTAGAGCACTATGGCTTCAACTCTCAGATGAAGATTATGATGCAAAACCTAGAGGTTGTGAGGCAAAAGCCTAGGGAGATGTTTAAGCTATACTACAACAGATGGATGGCTACCCCAATCTTGTTAAAGGATCATCTCAATTTATTAGAGATGATTGCAAAGCTGCAAGCTGGAGCCTTGCGTGCATACCAAAAGAGATTGGGGATGGATACCTTTTCCTTTTATAATGAGTTATTTGAGAAAGCAGAGTGGATGGAGTGGATCGAATCCCTGGAGACGCCTGCTGTTCGCCACTTTTCTACTAATAATTAAAAGTTCTAAATATGAACAGGTGTTGTCAGTACCACTTATTAAATAGAAAAATGATGATAACTGCAAGTATATAGTTGCGATGTAGTTTTAAAAGATATAGATCCCACAGGGAAGGAATTTAGTTCTAAGGATCAACTAGAGTTATAGAATAAAAGATAATAAAATAAGTTAAGGGTTTTGAATGGTCGATTGATGAATGGACAGATGCATGAATAGATTAGCTGAAAAGCTTATAGATATTCCCTAAGAACAAGTATAGTAGAGTAAAATATGCAAAGTAATCAAGAATGTTTTACGCACTAGATAATTTCAACAATCTCGATTTTAGACCCCCAAATATCCTATAATTCATCGCAGTGCAACACATGAAATGACTTTTCTAAATCTAGGGTAAACGAATTTGACACTTATAAAAACCTGGACAACAATAATAATATGCTTAGTATGGGTTACTCTCATATAGCCATATTTAGCAAGTTACCACTCAAAAAATGTTGGCTCACTAAATAACGTTATAATCACAGTTCCAGTGATAATACACAATCTTGTTAACCCCGAAGCTACTCTTAAAGTCAATTCCAAAGCATATAACTTTATTGATATACGTGACACAAGAAGAAATGCTCGTTATGACACATAGACATATCATAAACTTCGAATTAGAAAGTATAAGTAGAAAACAAAGTAAAGTTGTAAAGTATGCAAGTGAAAGCTAAAGTATTGGATGGAAATTTTCTATTAAAAAAAATATATAAAGTGCAATTCTCTCTCTCTCATCTCCCTCAATCGAAAATTCACAGAAAAAAATCCCCAACTCTCTTATATTCATTCAATCTTTCATCCACCTTTTCATGAATCGTTGCGAAATTAAAACCCACAATCTTCCAATCTGCTGATTTCGTCCGGTTTGTGAAAAGTTCAACCATTTTTTTCTCCATTTGGTTCGAGACCTAGGCTGTTGGTGGATAACAAAAATCCGTTAAGTCTTCTTCCAAATTTGTTGAATCCTTTCCAAAATTGAAAACCATAACCCCCCGGTTGTTGATTTTGTCTCTTTTATCAAAATTTATGGGATTTTTCTTCTCAATTTCTATCGAGACCTAGCTGCTAGTGGATTATAAATTATTGGGTGAGTTTTCCCCAAATCCGAGTGAAAATATATACTGAAAATCAACTTCAACTTGTTTGATAAATTAGGTTTTACTCATTTGGCCACTGAAAATAGAAAGGAAAAGAAGAGTTTCTGGGTTTGGGGTCTACTAGGCTTCTTAAGGTATTCACTACTTTCATTTTTTAATTTTTGAAGTCTAGAGTTAGGTATGTAATTGATTATTTAATGCTGAAGTCTGTTCCTGTTTTGTTCTTAGATACGGTTTCCGCTACTAAAGTTAATTTGTTGCATCGTAATCAGTTATGCTTTAGTCTGAAACTTGTGTAAATACTTTAATGTACAATGAGCAGCATCAGTTTAGTTTGTATGATGGAATCTGAAACTTTAATCTCGAATATGAGCTAGTTTTGCTTTAGTCTTTTACATGTGGATAATTGGTTACATTTTTGTGGTTACAACTTTGATCTTTTATAGTGATGTGGTTTTTATGGTTGATTGGTTATATATAATGTGATTGGTTTAACCAAATTTATTATTTTTGAATAATAAAGTGAGACATATCAGTGCAAATTTGCTTTATGTTAACTACTATTCAAATCTTGCTATTTTCAACTAAATTGTAGATTTGTTTAGTATAGTGATTACTATTGCATTTTTTGTTTACTTAATAAGGATATGCATAATATATATTATTTAGTAACTCAGTAGATAAATAATATGTGATGTGTAGGTAGACTCTGAGATAGCATCATTCTTCACGTTATAGCGATGGCTAATGAAGGGAAAAAATGGATTCATTCTCCACTATCTAGTGATGAATATATCACTGGGGTAAATGCATTTTTGGAAAATGCATTTGTAACATTTGTCGAAGGAACCCAAATGAGGTGTCCTTGCAAATACTACCGTATTAAAAAATGGCATTCTTATGATGTGATCTTTGATCATCTCATCTGCGATGAACCTTCTCGAACTTGTACTCAATTCATGTACGATATTTCAATCATGGAAATGTCAACGATGTTCGAAGATGTCTTACAAATGATGTTGCAAGCCACTTATCGAGATGCTATTAATTGTGATGGGCAGAATGAAGGGCGGGATGAAGGGAAGTATAAAGGAGCTAATGCAGATGCACGAAAATTTTATCGGCTTGTTGAGGAGGGAAAATAACCTTTACATCTTGGCTACGTTAATGTTTCTACTCTAAGTTTTATTGTCAAGATGTACCACATCAAGTGTGAATATGAAATGACTGGAACTTGCTTTACAGCGATTATGGAGTTTGTGAAGCTCGCTTTCCCCCATGCCAGCATACCAAAATCTTTTAATCATGCCAAGAATACCATCAAGGATCTAGGTCTTGATTACCAAAAGATAGATGCATGTCCTAATTATTGCTTGTTGTATTGGGGTGTCAATGAAAGCGAGGAAGTTTGCAAAATTTATGGATTATCTAGGTGGAAAGTAGTGAAAAATAACGGTGCTCTTATTAATGAAACCGAAGGACTTATTCCACATATTCTAACTAAGGTGATAAAGTATTTTCCACTAAAACCAAGTCTGCAAAGGATGTTTTTTGCCAAAGACTTCGCTAAACTTATGACATAGCATACTGAAGAACGAAATAAAGATGGCAAGCTAAGACATCCAGCTGATGGCGAGGCATGAAAGGCTATGGATTCCAACTATCCCTCATTTTCTTTAGAAAAAAGAAATGTCAGATTGGGTTTAGCGTTTGATGGCTTCAGTCCTTATTGCACAATGAGTACAACTCATAACACATGGCCTATTGTGTTGGTCAATTACAATTTGCCACCTTGACTGAGTATGAGAGTAGAGAATCTTATTCTTTCAACACTTATACCTGGGCCAGAATCTCCCGGAAACAACCTTGATGTCTATATGCAGCCCTTAATCGCAGAGCTCAAAGATTTGTGGGATGTTGGCATACAAATATATGATGTTAAGGCTGATGAGACCTTTACATTGCGTACAAGTGTATTATGGACCATTAGTAATTTTCCTGTATTAGCGGTGTTATCAGGGTATAGTACAAAAGGTTTCCTAGCTTGTCCACCATGTAATTATGAGACCACTTCTATGCATTTGAAAAGTAGCAAGAAAATGTGTTACATGGGTCATAGGAAATTTCTTGATGAATCACACAAGTATAGGTTTGACAAGAGAATATTTAATGGCAAAATTGAAATGGGAAAGGCTCCTAGACCTTTAAGTGGAACTAAAATTGAATTTTTACTAGCTATTATGACAATGAGTTTGGGAAGAAAAAGAGAAAGAGAAAGGCTAGTGATGATTCACATTGGAGGAAAAAGTCTATATTTTTTGAACTACCTTATTGGAAATATAATTTACTTAGGTATAACTTGGATGTCATGCATATAGAGAAGAATGTTTTTGACAATATAGTAGGCAATTTACTAAATATTAGTGGTAAGACAAAAGACCACTTAAAGGCTCGTCAAGATTTGGAAGATTTGGGCATTCGAAAAGAGTTGCACCCTTATCCCGTAACTTCTGACACGTATCCTCCTAAGTATCCAACAACCATCTTTAACATGATGAATGACGATATTCTATTCTGTTTTGAGCAATGTCAAAGTTCCATATGGATATGCGTCTAATATTAGTCGATGTGTTAACATGAAAGAGAGGACATTGTCGGGATACAAGAGTCATGAAGCTCATATCATTCTCCAATATTTGCTGCAATTTTGTGTATTGAAATCATTGAAAGCTGAAGTTGCATTACCTTTTATTAGATTGGGTTCTTTCTATAGAGGTATATGCCAAAAAGTTATGGATTTGGGAGACATTGCAAAGTTGCAACTAGAAATTGCAGAAATACTTTGTGAGTTTGAGGCCACATACCCACCTTCATTCTTTGATGTAATGATTCACTTGCAAATTAATCTTTGTAAAGAACTTGAACTTGGTGGTTCGGTGCATACTCGTTGGATGTTTTCGATTGAGTAATATTTAGGCAAACTGAAATCATACGTTCGGAACCGGAGTAAACCTGAAGCATCCATAGCTGAAGGGTATTTGGCTGAAGAAAGTTTAATGTTTTGCTCAATATTTTTTGGTGGAAATGATAACTTGAAGGCATCTTCTGTGTTTGAAAGATCCAACAGTCCTAGTGAAGGGTATACTTTAGGGACACTAGAGAAACAAAGATGGGGAAAAAGTACATTTGGATGATGATGCATTTGACAAAGCTGATCGGTACATTTTATTCAATTCTGGGAATAAGAAAATAGAGGCATTAATCAAGTAAGCAATTATAACTCCATTTCTTATTCACATATAAAAATGTTAGTAAATTATTGTGTCTTATTTTGTTTCTCTATTCACATTTGTAGGGAACATCGAATATTGATAGACAATCAAGTCCAATCTAGTAAGTACAAAAGAGAAAGAGAGAACGCTGTAGAATTCCATAAATGGCTTGAGGAAAAAGTAAATAAAATGGATAACCCTTCATTGGAATTGGCAGCATTGGCTAAGGGTCCCAATCGGTGAATTTTGCGATTTAGTGGCTATGCGGTGAATGGATACAGATTCCACACAAAGCAAAGAGATGCTAAGTTTACAACCCAAAATAGTGAAGTCTTTTATTTAGCCTTGACGACCAGTTTTTCTAGTTCCAAAGATGAAAATCCGATAGTTGCGAGTGTCGACTATTATGGAGCAATAGAAGAAATTATTGAACTTGACTATTGGGGCGTGCATTCTGTTGTCTTGTTAAGGTGTTGCTGGTACCAAGAAGAAAAGTGTCGATTTGGTTTGACTTGGGTGAACTTCAACAAGTTGTGCCAAAAAAATGATCCGTTTGTCATGGCTTCGCAAGTTCAACAAGTATTTTATGTTGTTGATCCAATTGAAAAAGGCGTGCATTATGTGGTGAAGAAAAATGAACTGGTGTGTCGTAATGAAGTGCAACAAATAGATTATGGACCTAATATTTGATACATTAATAATTGACATTATTGTACATATTTTGTTTGTAAATAGCTTCACTAATATATCAGGTATAATAAATTATATGTGAACTTTTACTGTTTGTTCTGATTTGGGATTAAATCTTGGCTCGCTGTTATCATTTTAGACTTTCTTGGTTTCGTGGATTTTTTAAATATCATCCTTGATTTGTTGCCTTGATTCTACCTTGCTATTTTACAAATATTTGTCATTATTTTTCTGATTTAGGTAAATCTTGCATATTCTAATTTTGTTGTTATTGTTTGACATAGGTACGCATACTTACCAACAAGATGTGGCTTACCTTTCACCACCAGGGCAAATTCCACAGCAAGGCCTATGTGGGAGGGGCAAAAAATGAAATCGATTTAGTCATTGATCCGGATAGATTTGGACTTTGTGAGTTAGCATAGTTTATCAAAGAGGAGTTTGGTTACACTTTAATCGGAGGAGTTTATGTAAGAGGGAAATCTGGTAGTTGGGAATTTGTAGGCGGCAGTGATAAGAGCATCGTTGATTACATTTCAAGGTTTGACGACCGAGGCATTATGGAATTCTACATTGACACTACTTTTGATCCATTTGTAGAACCATTACCAAAACTACAACCACATGTAGAGATGAGATCGAGACCGAACTTTTGTGAAGGTAATAACTTTTTCATTCTACAATCTTTGGTTTTCTATGGTCGTTGTAATATAGTTGCTGGTATACTAGTCATTTGAAACTTCGATATTAGCTTGCTTCTGAAATTTTGAGATTAAAAAATGATATAGAAATTATCTATTTTCTATAATTCCCATGCTTTTTGATCTGGTACACTAGTTTCTATGCTTTCTGATCTGTAATATATCAAGTAGTTTTTCTCTTGAGGTTAAAAAATGATACTAGTTCTTTGTTATTTGCAAAAATATCTACAAGAAAAGCACTTGATTTGCTTAGTAATTAACAATTTTGTCAAGTTTATTTGAAAAAGTCCGAAGATAAATTATATGTTGATGTGTAATTGTTGGACATCTTTTCATGATACAGTAATAGGGTTATTGTTGGTTTAGTTTTGTTTATAATTATTTGTTGATTGTCATATTTATAAAAACTTGTGCTCAGACTACATATTGAGGAAAACAGTTGGATGCAAAGTACAAGTTAGTCATTAATAGGGACTATAGCAGAAGGTTAATCATTAAAAAGTTGGATCCAAAATACAAGTTTCAAAGTCATAGGGCTAGTAGAAGATGGTTTAAAACCTGGTCGATAATAGAGTCATTGATCTATTTGTTTGTAGAAAGCCATTGATCTTCTATTGTTTAAGACAATTGATTTTGTGTAATATTAATTTTGTGTTCTGGAACGTTATCGTTTAATCTTAATTCATGTTCTGTTGAGTTCTTTAGCTTAAAACTTAGGTAACTAACATAACTTGTTTCTTTAAAGATTTATGTAATTATTATGCTGTAGTTTCTTACATATACAGAACAGCAATCTCTAATTTCTAGCTGTCATGTCCTGTTCTGTATATCTTATTTAGCTTCAAACTTTTCACATACGAACATAAAATTTCAGATCAAGTTAGCCATTTTTTCATTGAAGTTCTTCGATTTTTTTTGCATATTTTATTCATTTGGTTGAAGTAAAAAAAGCTAAGTACAACTGTTGATGCAGAAAATATGGAATTGAGGAAAGTTACTAGAATGAAGTGTAAGAAGTATGTGACCATAGCTGCAGTGAAAGCAGTCGGAGAAGTTGGAATTGAAGAAACAAGAGCAAGGAGAATTGCAGAAAATAAGGAGCGATTTTCTTCTCTTCAATTGAAAAAGCTGGCTGATGGTTTGAGTGCTCCCAAAGGTAAAACTGTCGAAGATGATGCCCAGAATGATGGCAGTGATGATTACAATCCGGCCAATGAAGAGGGACAAGAAAGTGAAGAATTTGATAATCATGCAAAGGTGTATGCTTTGTGTTCATTATTTTAAAAGTTGCATAATTTGAACTTTTATAACGTGATATATTATATGCAGAAAAGGGAGAGGTTGTATAAGAAGTGTGCCACAAGTCGGCGCACTACCCGATCGCAATCAAGTTTTCCAAATGCTCTAGTTATGGTGGAGAAGGAACAGGTAATTAATTTGTTATGGCAGTTTACCTTCATTAGTTTTCCCTCATGAATGACCTGTCATCATTTTGTAGTCTTACTTACAACATATCTTGTTTTATGATTTAGGCATGTAAAGGGAAGTCTGCAATGATGGGTAACAATGCTGTCAAGAAAGCTGCCTCAAAGGTTTTGTATATATGAAACTGAAACTTGTACAATTTAGTATGCCATGGAAAATTTTACAATCAGTCTTTTAGAGTATCAGTTGCTGGTTTGGCTTCATTGTTTGATTTTTTAATTTGTTTAAATGCAATGTGGATGGTGCTGAAAAAATCCCAGCTCGTAGTCCAGCTAGAAATATAAGGTCACAGTGATAAAAGTTTTCAAAATTGGTATGAAATTGAAGTTATTGGCAAAGAAATTTTGGTGTTGATATCTCAAATTTAATTACTTAACGGTTAAAGGTTAAGTAATTACTTAATATAAATTTTGTGTTTCAATCAGTCTTTAAAGGTTAAGTACTTCAATGTTGTGTTTTTTTGCTGATTGATTAACATAAATTTTTGAAAGGAGAATCATGAGGCAACATCCCAACCAACGCCTAATATTGTTGAGACTCTGGAGTTTATCATTCCAGAGTCTACTGAATAGCCGCAAAGGAAGCTTGGGAATATGTCTGCTACGGGAGTAGCAGAAGAAGGGAAAAGAAGTTGCCAATCAGCCCCAACCTGAATCTCAACCTGAATCCCAAGGTTATTAAAATTATTAAATATCTAATTCTATGTAGTTTTTGGCAGGTTGTTCCATGTAATTAACTTTAACAATGTTAAATTGTTAGCAACAAATGAAGCTGAAGTTGAAAGTAATAAAAGAAAAGGGAGTGGCAAAACTAAGATGGATAGCATACATGCAAGGAAAGAGAGAAAGATTATAACTGTCAATGACAATTTCCAACCTGTTTCTGATGATAAAAAACTCATTTCACAATTTTAGCTTGTTCTTAGGAACCTTAGGTAGGGAATATGTGGCCATCAATCATGTAAGTTGGCACAAGGTTCCCGATAAGGAACTTCTATGGGGATATGTGAAGGTTAGTATTTTTTGTGGGGATAAGCTTGTTCTTCAGAGTGACAGTGTTGAACAAGCGCTCATGGCTGGGGAATCATCTCA